>JAVLVB010000513.1:2488450-2499626 GCA_032876305.1 Orestias chungarensis | reverse complement strand
CCACCCCCCAATCCCACATCCTTTTTGTCCTTACTCCATCCCCCCCAGATACTTGAACGTACAAGCCCTAGCTTGCCTGTGCTAAGCTTTGGAGAACGTGGTTTTTCTTACCATAATTGCCAAAGTTTGCCTGAGGCCTGCTAACACACCCGCAACATGTGTCTAATTCTAACCTAAGCTACGGGGATTGTAAATGGCATTCTGTGACATACAGACTCAAAGGACTCAATTTGGGGAACATGGGTGAGTTTTGTAAAAGTCACATGGAGTAGTCAACTTTTGATCTCAGAATGCTCTCAATGAATAAGGCTTTGATTTTGAACACAGTAGGGAGAATATTGAGTAATGCTGATGGCAGCAGAACAGGCCACCTCCTTGCAGGTTCATCTAATTAAACCAAGCTCAGCTGTGTCATGTATACTTTCTGTTTTGTTTTTCTATTTGTTGCTGCTCCCATTTGCTCCTGTTTGTGTAATCATCATCAATTATTAGAGAGCTACGGGTACAGTCAAAATACTAGTCTGCATCTCAATGGTAATGCATTGAAGCTTTCTATCTGGGTATTTTCTTACAGAAAATTCTAGTTATATCTTTTTTTTCCTATCTGCTCTCTCTTATCGTCCTTTAGTTTTCTCTTGTCTACTATTCTCTGTTTAGTTTTACCTCACCCTAATCTTAGTATGATGTTTCGCTGCTATTAACAGGTTTTTGGAAATGGAACAGCTTGATGAGTTGGTGCCAGGCTAGTCAAGGCTCTAATAACCATTCCTCATCAACCAAGCAAACTCAGACAAAAAACCCCAAATATCCTTTTTTGAGAGGCGATACAAACACGTACGGCCATCCTATTTGGCTCGCCACCATAAGATGAGTTTCTTTCCTTTCTCCATTCTTGAAAACAACCAGCTTTTGAAACGCCTACCTGGGCCATCTGCTTCAATAATTACTTACTGCAAGATTTATCTGTACGGCCTGAAAGCAGGACTTTTTCTTGCATTCGAAAGTAAAAAGAAAATCTTTAGAATTTTATGTTTTAGCTAAAAAATGTATCATGAATTTATTCATTAGGGGATTAATTCAAACCTTTCTTTATCCATGGTGAAATATTCATACAACAAACTTTGCTGATTCTAAAAAATATATATATTGATTAGAATGCATCATAGCATCATAATAAAGCTGTGCTTCACTGCCAGTGGTAATGATTTATAGCATAAAGTGGATGAAAAATTGATGAAGAAGAAAAACCTATAAATTGCATGCTGTCCAGTTGGATATTGTGCCAAAACACACATCGAAGCTGGTGTTGGAATGGGAAAACTAGTCGCAATAAGCATGTGGAATGGCTCAGACATCATTCCTGCTGTACGTTTAGGCTATGCATGCAGAAAATCTTGGGCAGAAAACCAAATGTACACCCAGATTAGTGCTGTAGGATACCAAATATTGGTAAGCATGTATGTATTTTAACCTTTAATTACTATAAGAAATCAAGAACAGATTCAAACTTGTGAGTACGTGGTTGTTTTAAGTTTCAAAATTTTAATTTTGCATTTTTAAGCATCATCAGAAAACCAAAATTAATAGGACTGCATTGTCAATGTCGAGTGAACTTAAACCTCTGCTGACATTGCAAGTTCCTGCATTTAAAGGGATTAATATTTAAACCAACACTGGAATGTTCGGAGCAACACACATCTAGAGCTGACAGATTTGCTTTTAATTAAATTGCAATTGTTCGCCAGACCAGTACAGCCTTGATACATTTTAGAACAAAACCCCCCGAACACCGTGTGCCTCTGTGGTATGCAGGATCCTCGACTGAAGTGGTAAAAGGACTCTGTGACATGCGTCTTTTCTATGCTTCATCTTTTCTTTCATCTTGGTGTGCCTGGCTTTGGCTTTGTGTCTCTCTGGCCGTTTTGTCTCTTGCATGCATTTCTTTTCACACTCTTTCCCCCTCAGTGTCTGACTGGCCTCATCTATACTGACTGACTGTCAGTTTTCACATGATCATTTGTAGTTTTCCAGTCTTTGTTTCCCCTGATATTGTATCTTCACTAGACATCTTTTTGTGTTTTTGACTGACAAATCATTATCTTTTAATGATGCCATCATTCTTTTAACAAGACAGTCATTGGACTGATGTTTTGTATGCTGGGGATTTGTTTTTGCTCTGATCAATCAATTCAAAAATACCAAACTGACACAAACACATGGACATATTAAAGTTCATATGCAGAATAAATACTAATCTTTGCACTCTTGAAAGGGTAAAGAAATTATTTATAAAAGGTTTTTTTATCTGTTGCTTCTTGCGAGAGAAACAAACGTGCTGCCTGTGCAGTGAGCAAAAGTAAACACTGACTCTTGCCTTATGTGTTTACTTTCAGAAGAACTGCAGAACTTTGTTCCTTCCAAGGATTTGAATTTATCTCGTCATAATAATCCCTGAAATCGCTTCAGCCCTTCATTCACTCCTCATTGTCTCTTTCTCAAAGAGTAGCAATACCCCACTGTTTCCGTCGACTTTCCTTCCATCCACCCTGCAACACCTCCCCCATAAAATGCCCCCCTGCACTAAGTTATCTCTATCATTACTTCCCCTGTAGATGCACGTCGGCTCAGGTCGGGGCATGTGCTGTTTTTGGTTTCACACGTTCCTGATAATATCTCCAGGTTTCCAGTCAGTGTTTGACAGCTATCTTGATTATGGGAGTGCAGTCAATCACACAGCAGGGGGGGGTGACTCATGTTGCCCTGCCAGTCTGGCCCATTGCCCAGAGACAATGAAAAGCCACTCCTCAGACGTGGCCTCGTCATATATTCAGATAACCTCAGCCGCCTGTCGTTTCCAGTGCGTGCAGCCGCTTGTCCCTGAAATCAGTTAAAATAGAACTGAACATTGAATATTTATATCTCAGCTTCATTTGCCTAATTATTTCATCTGTTGTCTTCCATTTCGTTTCTAATATCATCATCAGTCATGCTATGAATAATGATTAAACGAAGATTTAATGAATGTAGAAATGTTCTGGGGTAGCAGATTGGAATTTGATGAGGCCCTGGAATAATGTACCTTCGAAAAAGTCTCTCGTGGGCCTTGATGTGTCAGTGAATAAGACACTGTCATAAGTAAAGCACCAAATTTATGAAAAGTGGCTTCATGAATAATCAAATCGTGGAGATAAAATTTTCTATGCTTGAGATTTCCTCCTGTTAGACTATGTCATTTCTTGTTCCATGCTCCGTCTTTACCTTTTATTTTGACAGGTAACTGGTGGACAGTGATCTCATTGTCTGTTTATTTTTGGGCCTCAGTCTCTCTCTCTCTCCCTCTCTCTGCGGGTTTGAGAGGTAAGTATCCACCTCTAATCCAACGTTCGGGAGATTCTGTCGCCTGCAGGCTCAGTGTCAGCAGCTTGACTTTGATGTCAAGCCACAATTTATGCCACTGTCTCTGTGGACTCCTATGTTGTCCTCATAATGTCTGGCAATCAATAATAATGTGACCCACAGAGCCATAGCCTGCCTACCTGCTGCTTTAGTTATTCACCCCCTGGCTTGTAATATTCCAATGCCTGACCCGCCTATGCCCCTGTAAAAACCTTCTCCACCCCAGTTATTCCTAATTTTAAAAAGTCTAATGCCTGTCTTGCTATAACAATAACTACGTTACGGTTCCCTATAGATAGTGCTGAGGCACTGCTGATTTACCAAGTAAGAGAAAATGTTGGGACAGTAAGGAACTACTCAACTGTCCTGAGCCTTTTTTCACATCAACACATCTTCTTTTGTTTTTGTGTGACAGACCAACAGAAGGTAGTGCATACTTATGAAATGTAAAAAAATCATGACATGTTTTTGTAATGGTTAACAAAAACAAACAAAAAAACATTTCTATTTGTACGTTTTTTTGTATGCCCACCACACACACACACTCACACACACACACACACACACACACACACACACACACACACACACACACACACACACACACACACACACACACACACACACACACACACACACACACACAGTCTTAATGCCACTAAATACAGCCAATGTTTTTCAGAAGTCATCAAATTTTTAAATTGTTAATTTGAATCTGGGATTTATCTCAGCATAATACTGCTGTAATGGAACATCTAAGGGTATGGTTACTTTTGCAAGGCACTATAATTGAGAGTAGGTTGAGGCAGGTGCGCCATTATGCTGTAGATTATCCAGGAATGCTGGAAGGTTAAATCACGTTTCTCTGCTGACAAACAGCTGCTACCTGGGCCGTGTCTTAGACTAAATGTCTATACCTTGCAATGTGCATACAGAGTTTAGTTTAAGATGTGATGATTGGGTGTATAAATACTTTAACCTTTTCCATTTTCTTATCCTCCTTATCCTATGAGTAAGAGATGTATACAACAGTGCTGTTGCCTTCCATCTTATCTGCTCGCTTGTCTCAGAGTATCGGTGCTGAAAATAGTAACGGGGATTTGCAAGTGCATTCTTTTTTTACAGTTCCTCGTGTAAAACATGTTAAACCCATACAGCAACAGACCAGATGATGCGGGAAATAATGCAGGGCAATGACAGTGAGACTGCAGCAACCTTTCAGTCCTAAATTTGGTAAAGTCGTTTGGTTTCTTTATCTCTTTAATGAGCTATCTGCAGAGGAATACCACTGGCGTTGGTGTGAGGCAGACAGAATTTTTTGAAAGCACATGCTGCATGCAAATGAGACTGCAGCTACTGTGTCTACAGCCTTAACTGTTTGTTTTGCTGTATGGATGTTGTTTTTTTTGCTTTACAGCTAGGATCTCGCAGTGTTGTGATTGTTAGTGGGCGACTCTGAACCTCACCCTCTAAGCCAGTCTTACCAGCGAGTCAAACATCCATGTGGTGCCTCTCTCCGCTCTAATTAAACTCTCTGTGGTTCCGAAATCCAACCAGAAAGACCAAACCTTGATGCCAGATTCAGCTTTTGCCTTCTGCCTAAACCTTCTGTGTGTGTTTGTGTGGGAGGGAAGCAGTGGGTGGGTGTGTGTCAGAAAGCCCGCAACCATATTTGCTTCTCATTTCACTCAGTCAAGACAAAGTGTAGAAGAGTCTGCCAAGGCACAAAGCGAGCAGTAGGGGGGGGGGATAAATACAAAAGTACAGCCGAGACAAAGAAGGATCTACAGTAGACAGCACATTTGAACGGTTGCCTCACGGTTGGAAGAGAGACTTTAGTGGATTTAGAAATTATGCATAAAAGGAAGCACAAAGCAGGAGAATAGTAATTAACTCTGAATTATTCTATCTGCGAGGGATCAGGGGGATTAATAGAGGCTTTGGTTTGAATTCTGCACCTTTGTCTCTGTTGTGGCATGGCTGTCTGGATCCTTTGCATAAACCTACATGTGTGCATATGTGGGTTTTTGCCTGCATGTCTCTCACCATAGTCCAGAAGGCTCCATGTGTCGGTGCCAACAGTCCTGTGACCGTATCTTTCTGCCAGAGATGGTGGGGGTATTTAGGTGTGACTTTTCACCCCCCACTCCCTCCCTCTTACTGAAGTTCATCCAAGCATTACAAGTTAATCCGAGATAATAGGCAAAAAGACAGAGCGTAGTGGTTGTGGTAGGTGGCAAGGAAGGAACTGAGGGTGGGGTGAAGGGCATCAAAAGGTATCGTTGCATGTGTTATAGTCTGCAGTGTGCTCTCTATGGCCGTCAGAGGAACATAAAGTTATTGTCAGCAAACTGCCTTAAAATACTGCTGCAAAGGTTTAGAGGCAGGAAGTTAGCTCATGTGACTGAGATTAAATCTCAGCATGTCTGTCTTTGCCCTGAATATAAATATGTCAGAGTATGATAAGAGAGCATTGATTTAGGAAGAAGCATGCTAATGAATCAACAAGGAAGTGAGACAGTTTACTATCAGGAAGCCACTAGTCGCTATGAATCTTTGTTGATTAGAAACAAAAATAAACCACTTGTATCTAGAGCCTGTATGTATTAATACCACTTTGGCTTGAGAGTTGCCCTTTGTCAAGTTACAATATTGTTACCTGTGCTAAATACTCTTTCAGAGGGACAACTTGTTGCTGGAATGCACAGATCTTTTCGAGCTGGCTGGGTAACTCTCTCATTCATGGCATGTTTGGATCCCATCGGGTTGGTGACTCTGTGAGGAGTTTTTGTTGAGGTATTTTGAGTTCTGTTTGAGCTTGACTCAAGTCCCTTTTCTTCTTCCTGCTGAAGGAGAACGCACTCAAAACTTTCTTGGTAACAGATGTTAAGCGGTCAACACTGGGGTCTTTGGCACTTCTTTCTAAAACAAGAACATGATATATTAACCACATGTATTGATTAAACAAAATTCAAGCACACTTTTGAAGCTGTAACTGTCTAATGTCTCTAAAAGTGATTACTCTAATGCCATAATTATTAACATAATGAATAAAAAATGCTTCAATATTTTTTTTATTTTGAAATAATAGATGAAATACAGAGCAAAGTCATTATTTTATTCTGTTTGAGGTTATTCAAGAATTTGTTTAATGTTTATTATATTAATTATAGACTAATACAACAAATTTCCCTATTCAGAGTCAGTATTGTTACTATTCAGCAACTCATTAATAACTTAAAGTCAGTATTTTTCTAGCCCCACATTGAGTGTTGCCACTGTCAACAATGTAAAGGTCTGTTTGTGCGTGGCAGAAACAGCTGGAAGAAGGTGAGGGACGAGATGTGAGGGCTGGGGTGAAGGTAATCTGTCTGATGTCTGAGGATTGAAGGTTGACCGCTACCCTCTGTGCCCCTCATATACCTCTTGATTACTGCTATCTGCCCTTCTTTGCATTTAAGATGTCCAAGCTCTTATCGCGTACTAGAGTGTGTTTCCAGAAAGGCACTCACACAAAGAGGCATGCTCCTTCTCAAGCTCTAATTTTCACACTCCTGTGCCCTTGTCTTTCCCCTTCATCCTATCTCCCTGCCAGCGGGTTTACCCATTCCTCTTTATCCCTCTATCTGTTCCTTACACACTGGCTTTACCAGCCTGCTGAGCATGATGGCCTGTTTTGAAAAAATGGAGCAATTGGTGGATAAAAAAACTGCGAAAGGATAAGAAAAGAGAAGAAAGGATTGAATCAAGGCGTACACCAGTGGCCTGTTATCTCATTACAGCGGCGGTGGCTTGTCATGCCCGACTGACTAGGCCCCTAAGGAGGACCCTCACCCGTTATAAGACCCTCTTTATTCAGCAAGCCCTCTCGCATTTCAGCTTGGGCACAAAGAAGGGCAATTCTCTCTGGTTCCAGATTTGTGTTTCCTGGTCCAACCGAGGCGTGCAATTTAACCTACAACATTGGCACAGGCTCATCCACACTGGCCTTGTTAGTCACTAGTTATGAAATGATGCTTGCAGATAATGGAGGCTAATGGGGAAGAGTGGCTCTCCATTTGTTCCACCATTTTCCCCCTATTCTAGCTCTCTAGCATAATCCCATTTGGGTATTAGAAAAGAAACTCAAGAGGGAACTGCTGTCAGCTGAAGAAGTGAAAATTGGTTCCCTCTCTGTCTTTTCTCCCTTTTTCTGCCAAACTGAAGCCTCATTAGACGAGAAGGAAGGGCTGCTTCTAAATGAGATGGGCATAGTGCTACTCAGCACAGCAGCAGATAGTGAATAAAGGACAAGCAAGGGGAGGAGAGAGGCCCTTGAAGACGACGCAATAGTTGCAGAAAATGCAGACAGAGCAGTTCTAAATGATTTGGAGCCAAAATGATTTATGCAAAATACATACAAGGAGAAGCAGTGCTGCAATTGTAAGTTAGCACTATTTGTTTGTGAAAGTAGGCTTCAGATATATCATTCTGCTCATCACAACGATTCTAGATTATGGTTAAATAAAATAAAAAACTGAACATCAGCACGCAGCAAAACTGTTGGACAGTTACTAGGTTTTGCACCAGTTTTAGTCTCAGCAAAGAGGGTAGACTGCAAACCTTCATTGGTAAATAAGCTGGTTCCAGTTTCCATTATCTGTAAGCCAGACTCATCAAAATTTACTCAACTATATGCTTGAGATGTATAACGTTTTGCAATTTATCTGTATGACTTTAGTCTTTGTTTAAGTGATTTCAAATCTCAACCTTAAGTTTTTTTTCCTCATTGGCGTCTTTGTCCACTCATGTAAGATCAAAGCTGAAAAATCGTTACAGCTCCGTCTGATCACATGAAGAAACCAATGAACCAGGAAGCAGTCATCCTTAGATAGCCGTCATATCGCTCCATCAAAGAGAGAAGTAGTTGGAAAGCCTGGGCATTTTGGTATTTACCTATGTGTTTACCTCATCTCACACTGTTTCTTTAACCCATCTGTGCAGGAAGATACCTCTTTGTCAGACTAACCACACACCTCGGTGCTACAATTCAGCATGAGGTGAGAGCTGCAAAAAAGGATGACAGATGGAGACTGTGCTTGAGAAAAAGAGATGTTGAGATGTGAAAAGCAGACATGTGTGCTTGTGTGTGTGCATTAGCTGTTTGCGGTTGCAGCAATATGAGCCGCTTAATAGGTTACTATAAATATAACCACAGATATTAATCTCCGGTCTCATCAGTATTAAAATAAACTGGGAATATGCAGCACAGCAAGTGACCTACAGAGAAACATGCTGGAGTACCTTTATTGTTTCTCCACTCTACTGGCTACTCCCAAATCTTACTTATTCTGTTACAGTGTCTTTACATGTTATTTTTACGTTCAACCTAACACGAGTTTAGCTGAATTTTTGGAAAACACTCACATACAGACAGCCAGCCACTAATGGAGTTGGTTTTTGTTGCACCAAATGGACTAAAGAGCTATTTTAATGCAGAGTATTTATCTGCGCAGCATGTTTGGATATGGCTTGCAGAATAAATTGATTCAAGGATAGATCTATTGGGGAAGCGGGAGTCACGGCAGAGGCAGCAGCACTTTGTCCTAACCCTTTTAGTGAGATTAGCTGTAATGTCTCTCCACTCATTTCAATTAAGTCAACTTTGCTATCCTTTTTATCCTTCCTGACTTCTGGGCTCTCTGTACACTTCTAGCTCAAATCCATGTTTTCAGTATGCTGGGGTTGTTTACTAGCTCGCTTTATAAAGTTAGAGAAGGGGAAATAAAGTGATGGAGGAATGCAATGACACAAAATCTATGCATACTGCATCCAAAACACAGTGAAGTTTTAAAACACAAGGGATTTGGGGTTTGCATTAGTTGCATTTTAGGCTATTGCAGAGGCCGAAACTGAGTCAATATATATTGATTATATGTATTACTTTCATGTTGAATTCAAACACAAATTAAGACCGCTATTGTAGCTTTGTAGCTTCTGTTCAAACTCCCACATAATTATGACTGAAACCCCGTTGGTTAAAATGCTCTGCATGTAGGTGATGCTGGGATAGTGATGTCTAACCTCGAAACCACCTCTAATCGGTCTAAAATAAAACTACCAAGCTTCAGGCTGAGGTGTCATGATTCATTTTGACCGGCTGAGATGATTGTGTAGGAAACTGAATTGTGATGATTGTTCATGCAAGTTAACAATATCCTGTCCATCAGCCCAGTTTATTGTAATTCATCTCAAAGAATGCACATAAGGAATTAAAGCATATTTTTTGGATTTCTCAGGGTTTCCAATTTAAGAGACAGACATTCATTGGGCGAGGTAGAGGACAGATGGTTGTCCAGTGTGTGGGCAGTAGGTAATGAAAACCATTTCACTTATGTGCAGAAAAGGACAGCTTGACTGAAGAGGCTTTAGCTATTCAGTGCATTTCTCCATCCAGCTTCAGCACTCTAATCACTTGTGTATTAGATCATTGTGAAATATATGATTATAACCCTAATCTCTATAGATAGACCCAAATGTTTTCTCCTAGATGTCTTTGATTACTGAAGCTTTTTTTGTTTGTTATGACTTATCTTTGAGTAAATCTTAGAAACTGTATTCAAGGACTCCACTGTAAACTCAAATATTAACCATAACGCCTTATGTCTCGTTTCTGCTAAGCGGCACCAAGTGGGTTAATGTGCCATTCGTCTGTTTTCAGTGTAAAAGCCTGCTGTACAAAAACCCCATACTGCACCATTCCTCTGCTGGCTTTAGGTGTAAGTCTATTGGACAATGGTAAAGTTAGGGGAGGAGCTACTGACATTACACAACAAATTCTAATGATTGGAGGGGACAGAATAACATCACAGCCTACGACAAGCACAGGAAATACTAGTTCATCACGTTTGACGTTGCACTGTGTAGTTATGTTACGTTAGACGTTGGAGTTTAACCCTGTCTGCACATTGAGAGTCAGTCTGGCATACTTAATCGATAGGTGGGTTTCTGGCAGATTTTCTCAAAATGTGCAGTTTTCTTCTTTTGATTAGCAATTCCTGCCTCCATCATCTTCGCTGTGCTGGCTTACCTTTTATTTTGGTCCTGTGGGCAATTTGTAGTGCTTTATGCCACTTCCATCACTGAATGCAACTCATTAGGACAGCCCATTATAGGCACCGGCAAGATTAGCGGCAACATATTCAAGCAGATTACCTCTGCCAAACACAGCATATTATTGTGGCCCATTAAGGCAAGTCATTTACTTTGATAAATAGGTAGAGGCAGAGTGGAATTGAAAACGCACAGGGGAATCGCTCATTCTCTCACTTCATTTTCTCCTTATTGTTTGTTTCGGCTTTGCCTTCTCATTTCTCTTCAGCATATGTTTGCAGTCTTTCGAGACCTTTTGGCTACCTTAGCTTGTTCTTCAAGAAAAACAAAAAATTTCCTGTCATTTTCTCTTCATTCTCTCCCTTCTTTGCCCCTTTTGTCATGCTGTTTCTGTTTTATCAGTGGCTGTGTTTCGTGGAAGGAGAATTACAGTGAAGAGGAGGTAGTGGGATCAGAACAGGACGGGGTATGTGAATTGGAGGGCCTTCGGCAAAAAGAAGAGGAGGCCCTGATTCTGGGACCCCCTAAACATTAAATATTAACACATTTTTCTCATCTCTGCCCCTTTAGTGACATCCACTGATTGGGTTCTCTCTAGGTTGGTCAGGACACACACACACACACACACACACACACACACACACACACACACACACACACACACACACACACACACACACACACACAC
>JAVLVB010000513.1:2461138-2475069 GCA_032876305.1 Orestias chungarensis | reverse complement strand
ATATATATATATATATATATATATATATATATATATATATATATATATATATATATATATATATATATATATATATATATATATATTTTTTTTTTTTTATTTATTTTTTTTTGTGTATTTGTTTGTGTCACTTCCCAAACATTTTAGAAATATGAAATCTGCATATATGGGCAGGCCCATGCACCCTTTAGCTTAATTACACTTAATGAAGGTCGTTAATTTGATTACACATGTGGCTATATGGACACCTCACTTACCTCCCGTAAATTATATTTAGGTATTTTTTATTTTGCGATTTTCTAAAAGATTAAGGGGATTTCTGTTTGATGTACAGGTAAGAATATTGGGTTTTCTCTGATCCATATGGTTACAAAATGCATTTTAACAAGTTCCTCACAGGTCAATTAACCACAATTTAACGGGTGCAGGCAAAATTGATGAATAGTTACATCATACTTGTCAAGTCTCATATATCTGTTTCTAATAGGAGTCAGGATTTATCACCATCATGCAAAGGCCAGCAACTGGTGTTTCCTCACCTACAATATTTTGTCAGTTATTATACAGTTATCTTAGTTATTGTTAATGTTTAGCACTTTTTTTCTGTCTGTATGGCAATGCTTTCAGGTCATAGCTCTGTGGCTGCGGAGGTAGTCAAAAGTAGAAAGTCACTTTACATCATAATAGAAAATAAAATAAAACGCTGACTTTTCACATCTGATATAGAAATGCCGCCTTCATCAGACGGGCACGTCCAGGGGTCATATCTGTTTCTTTCAATTCAGTTAACAGCCCAAAAATGTATCTTCATTGTCATACTGACATTGAGAGAGTCTGGAAAATATCTCATTTATGATGTTTATACCATTTGAATAAAAATGTTTTCGTTCATTCTGGATAATTCCTTAATTTTAGCTTATTTTTAGCCATCAAATTTTCATATTTGAAACTGGATTTTACTTTGACTTGTTTAGTTTCACAAATGTTTTGAAATGTTTCCAAAACCTCTGTCAAGCTAAAGACAATGAGGTCTGAAGCTGGACAGCAGAGAGCTTATACTGCTCCAATAAGTGGAGACTATTAGACACTTACATAGCTGGGTCGTCCTGCAGTCGGCTGTTTAGTGGTTGTGTTGCCTTTATTTTAGTGTTTTCTAAACAGTTAATGTAAGATAGTATTCTCCATTCATCTATCTAACCAGCGGTTTGCAGCATGTGGAGGACAATGCTGCGTTGGTACGTTACACACATTTATAGACTCAGCGCTGTCTCTGGAATCACTTTAAAAACACCGTAAACCATTGGATCTATTTTAAAATCAGACATATTCAAAATGTTGTCTTGCCATCATAATATTACCTCTACCCTCCTTAAGAGGGTAGAGGTCCTTCACCATGAAGCTACGAAGAATAGAAGCTTCATCTGGAGACTCTAATTCCTAGAAATAAAAGTCTTATCTTTCAAAACACTGAAACCCAACAGGGGGATAGGGCAGAAGTGTGATGGACAAGGAGGGGATTGAAAATTGTAGTTCTCGGTGAAGAACTGAAACAAAGAAATACACAGCTACAGTCAGCAGCTGCAGTAGGAGAGAAACTGACCCTGAACAAGTGAGCTGGGGAGTAAAGTCGAGAAACAATATGTGAATGCTCACACCTGCGGCCGAATGTTTCTGTGTTTGTGTGAAGAAGGGAGCAGGATGTGGGAGTTTTTGGCTAGTTTGACCCTTATCTGCTCAAATGAACGAGGTCATCTAGGAGTAATGTGAAATAAAAGATTTACTACTAGATTTAATTAACAAGGTCGGAGCCTGTGAACTTCGGAATGCAAATGTTGAAAGTCGGTGATTGTGTGTTTGCCTTTCACATTTAAACATTAGATTTTGCTCTTGATCAATCCCAATGATGAATAATTGTTTTATTCTTTCCATCTTAGTTGCTCCTGAGAAGCCAGAAATCCAAAAAACATCTCAGGGAATCTCAGTGAAAGCAGAGAAGAGCTCAGAGGTTTGCATTTTCTTTTGTCTGTTTTGATTTTACTCTATAACTCTTTTTTTTACTTGTGAGCACATCATCAAACTGAAGTCCTATTCCTTATTTGTGCTCTTAATTTTGGCAAGTGAAGCTGATTCTGGTTCTTATTCTGATGTTTCTTTGCATATGCACCTATTATTAAAAATGTGGGTACTTATGAACTTCCAGATGCCCAAAAAGTAGGTAAACAGTTTTGTACTACACTGAAAGTCAGAAGTCAGTTTTAATGTTGTGTTGATTTTTGATTTGCTGAACAAACAAACTTGACTTTTATTCATATATCTGCTATGCTTTAAAAAATGCAGAAGAAGTGAAACTCGGTTTGTCTTTTTGTTTTGAGAAGGTGGCCATTATTGATTAGGATTATTAAAACATTTGTGGCTAGAATTCAAAAGTTAACGTGAGCAAAGCACCATATCAATCTGGATTTATTTACACCAGTTCTGTCAAGAGGAGTTTTCCAGAATACTCTGAGAGGCTTGTGGGAGTAAACCCCAAACATATTCAACTCATTTAGCTTAAAAACCATAATAAAACATTACAGGGAATATGCGGATTTAAAAAAGAGAAGTTTCTAGCAGTTTTTAAGCTAGAATGATTAGTACCTGTCAAAATCCAGGTCTTTGTTGTAGGATTTTATAAATAAAAGGCTAATACAGTTACATTTGAATAGGTTCCCACAGCTTCCTCTGTCTTCACATTACACTTGTCACTGATACTAAAAATAGCTAATTCTGATTCTTCTTACTGTAGTTACAACATCAGCACTTAGGGTTTTTTTTTTCTTAGTGCAAAATGTTTCTGCTGGATTATGATGGACTTTCTAGCTGTAAAAATACCATATTTTCACATTTCACCAGAGCTGGACATGTTAAATAAAATACCAAATCCTACCAGCAGCTAGTTTCATGGAGAATCTACACTTTATTTAATCCATCGTATGTATCTTAGTTTCTTTCTTTTTTTTTCTCCAACTTGAGTCAGATCGCCACCTGCAAAGCAATGAATGGATTCCCCTCTTCAAGGATCATCTGGTTCAAAGACAATCTGCCACTTCCTGAGGTCAAAGACACTAGAGAGAGTACGTGTCCTCTACTACTACTTTGGTAAAGTTTCACACGAAGGCGTTTATGTGACGATAAATGGTTTTGCTCATCTCTGTTAGAGACCTACATGGTGCTTTCCACGGTGAAGGAGGCTTCGGGTCTCTACACCATGAAGAGCGTCCTGTACATGAGGCCCACGAAGGCAGACAAGGACTCTATGTTTCACTGTACTGTGGAGTACAGCTTGGCAGGAGAGAAGAACAAGAACATCCAGTTGAAGTCTGACTCAATAAAAATTGATCTTCAGTGTGAGTGAGAGTCTGGCAGTGGAAGGGTTGCGTGCTTACAGACAAGCTTTGATGTTTGATTTTATAGTGGTAGTTCTTAATATATATATATATATATATATATATATATATATATATATATATATATATATATATATATATATATATATATATATATATGTATATATATTGATCTGTCTTAACGTGCCACGTCTGCTCTTGTCCATCCAGATTCTTTCGAAAATGTGATGTTTTCTGTTTTCAACGCTACTGCGGTGAAGGAGGGGGATGACGTCATCCTTAAGTGTGAGACTGATGGAAACCCACAGCCCATGTTTGACTTTACTAAAGATGTATGTAAACACATCAAGAATGCCAAAGTTACTCATACAAAACTCATGTTACGCCTCCATCACTCGACTCATGCTGATTTAACTTTCAGCAAAAAACCCTCACTGCTAAGGGCGGTCTCCTGACGCTGAAAAATGTCCAGCGTTCAGATTCTGGTAAATACGTCTGCAGCGCCACGGACTTCGGTTTTGAACTTATGGAAAAGCAGCAAACAACAATCCTCGATGTGAACTGTGAGTGAGACAGAGGAACACATACATAACCACACACAAAAGCACAATATACTAAGAACAACTAACCCTCTGTTTGCAGAGGTAAAAACAGATTTTTTTATATTTATTTCACATTTAAGTCAGAAATCCCTTAATGGAAAAGGTTAGTGGAATTAGCTATAATGGAGTACTTTTTGGAGTCCAAGATTTGCTTCACTTTGCCACAGTTTAATTATATCACACACATTAAGCTTTGATGGCCTTGAAAGAGTTTTAACTTGGGCCTCATTATTGGATTAAATTCAAAGTTAAGTGTAAGATTAAATGTAATGATTAAATGAAGTCTTATTTCATGGCTGTTAAATGGATGATTGGCTTTTTGATTCTGAGATTTTATCTTTACCTCCCCTGTAACCAGCCCCGGGTCTCCAGGTTTGTCAATCCATGTTGATGAGCGTCTGTTTTCCTTTTCAGTCATCGAAAAGATGAGTGTAACCCCCAATAGGACACAGGATGTGATGTTGGGGAACAAGGTGGAGTGGCAGTGTAAGACAAAGGCATCTAAAAACCACACTGTTCATTGGAAAAAGGTAAATTAAGACTCAACTTTCTTCTTTTTTGTGTAAGAGCCTTGGACACCACGTCATGACACACATTTTTAAATGTCTGGATAGTCAGAAGGGAAGGTAGCAAGGGCAACATAAAGTTCAGATGTAATTCAGGCATATCATTTATGGAGGCTATCATTTCTCAACGTAGTCGTTGCAGATTCTATTTCTAAGCTTGCTGCACGTCAACAGCCCCCCCCCATTCTCTTTTTGTTGTTGGTCTTGACCATTTCCTATGTGGATATTTAAAGTAAAAGGTAACAGGAACAACAGGAAGAGGTCAAATGGACACTGCTGGAATGGATTACTACACATTCCCCACCTAGCCTGGCCATGTCGGGAATGTTGTAGCTGAATATTTACCCAAATATTGTTAAACCTGTGTAAATGTAATCACATTCATTTATTAGAGTCTGATAACACTAAAGCCAGAGAAGAAACACACTATTACATCAGTATTTGGTTTATTTCATATCGCTATTGTGATATTCAACAGCCTTTTGGTTGATTTCTTGTAGCCCCATACAAGGTTTTTTTCTTCTTGTTTTTGTAATTATTACTTCTGACTAACCTAGTAAAATATCATTTGCTCCTTCTTACACTATCTTAAATGTCTTAATCAGTTATTTTTAAATGAAACCACATGTTGTGTTTTGCAGTAAATCCTTGCTCCTCCTCGTGTAGCATATGCGATGTTCCTGCAGCATTAGGCCTGTTGTTCTGGTCTTATTATCTTTTTGTTATGTCTCCGGGTTGTGATACCAAGTGTGTTGGGAATATATTGTTCTGAGTTAGACGGATTCCTATGAGAAGAAGCGGAGAAAAATGTGCAAACCAAAGGTTTATCGCCAAGGATTGCTCCCCTGCTTTCCCAGCACACCACCAAGCTTTGCGTGTAGATATTTCCCCCGACTTTTTTGGTCACAATTTTAAAACAGAGGTAGCGAAAGAAAGAATGTCACAGAGGTGACAACTGGTTTATTTAGAGGTTTTTTTTTCTTCTGTTCCTCAGGGCTCCACTGTGCTTTCTCAAGATGGCACTCTGTCGTTTGATAGTGTTTCCTATAAACACGCTGGAGAGTACGTGTGTGTTGGAGCTGTTCCAGAGGTCCCGGGACTGACAGCCCAGGCCAATGTTAGCCTGATAGTGAGAGGTAACACACTCAGATGATTTATACATATCCATCCAGACCTTGGACATTCAATCTCAGTAAAATATTTGAATAAAAAATGGAGCTTTATTTATTGTGTCTTATAAACATCATAGAAAAAGTTGAAGTGTATGTACAGACTTTATAAGGATACACCTACAAAACATGGGAATGGTTGTGCAACGTGTCAATGGCTGCAAACAAAGAGAAGGTTGTAAATAACTAATAAAATAAGAAAGTTATGTTAAAACCAAGCACACCATTGTTTTTTCTTGTGAAATTCTCAATAAGTTTGGTTTGTACTATGACCTTCTTCCCTTTGAAAAAAGGAAAGTAGGATCCAAAATGGCTGACTTTAAAATGTCCGCCATGGTCACCACCCATCTTGAAAAGTTTCTCCCCTCCCATGAACTAAATGTGCCACAAACAGGAAGTGAATACCAACCGTTCCCATTTTCTTTAGGTGTATCCATATAGATGGCCCACCCTGGGTATTAGGATGAGCTGGAACAGAGATAGAAGAATAACCCCTCAACAGTGGCGTTGATTCTTCACAGACAGGACACAAGCGACACAGGTCGTTCTGAACTTCAGGAATTGGTTTGAGCCTCTTTTCACGTGCATAGGAGTAAGCTTCACCTGAAAGAAGGCCTTCAAGATTGTCACAATCCTCCAGACAACATGAAGAAGACACGTTAACCTAAATAAGACTTCCTGACAATATCCTTAGTCTGGGCATGCACTCATCCACCCATTCTGGGCTTTTTGTCAGCGTTGGATTCGTTAGAGACAAACACTTCTACGTATTTTACTGGAATTTTAACCGATAGACCAACACAAAGTAGTTATTCATGAGGTGGCAGAAAAATTATTATGGTTTTGAATGTTTAATGTCAAATATAAACCCAATTAATGTGGCACAGTTTCTCTTGGTCCCCCAATTAGTAAATTCAGTCAGACTGTGTGTAATCTAACATCAGTTTATATCCAGCTGCTCTATGAATGTATTTGGTGTTTTTTTTTAAAGATCATTAATGACCATATACAATTTCTATCATTAATTAAATCCAGAGATTAGATTAAACAGTTTGTTTATAGTTGGATTGTTACATTTAATCTTTGTGTTGCATAGTTATATCTTTCTCTTAACCTGTCCCAGGAATACCAGAAATTGAGAGTCCTCTTGCTGTGGAGGTGACAAAAGAAGGAGATGAAGTGACTCTGAGGTGTTCAGCCAACGGTGTCCCCCCCCCTCAGATTACCTGGACGCCTTCAGGAAAAGAGGTAACCATGCCAAAAACTGAAACCAAAGTAATCAAAAACACAAAAGTCTGGTGAGTCACAGAGTCCAGCATATTTTTACCTGCTCGGCACACTCAAATAAAATGACATTACTGGGCATCTTCAAAAGTTGATGATACATATTACATAAGAAAGATTGCTAGCTAACTAGCTGGATACTGTGGGCTCTCTGGAGATTGTTATTCAAAGAACCTTTATCCATAAAATGAAGAGCAATGCTGAAAACCCTCAAGAATCTTTTTCATCAGACAGAATTTCTTCAGAGGCATTTTTATATCTGCAGTAACACAGGCCGCTACAGGATATCAGCCCTGTTCTGAGACTCTCCTTTATCTACCTAAATGTATTTTACCTTTTTGTGTTCTCCTTTTAATACCAACCTAAGATGCAAAGCAGCAATAAAAGCTAATTAAAGTAGAAATCACTTACAATACATAAGGAGAAAAAAAACACCCTACTTACATAACTGCATGTGCACATCAGAAGCCAGTTTACTGATCAAGAATCCATCATTTCACGATTCGCAATGAAATACTGAAACAAAAAAATGATGGAAGTAGAAGACATTCAAATTTTTTGCCTTACTGGATTGTAAATTGCTGCAGGTGACGCACAAAGGTCAAGAGGATTTTCTTTATTCATTTTCATAAACATGAGAGTGCATGTTTTTTTATGTACAGGGTTTTCTGGGATATTATGCTACATGTCACCACAATCGTTGATATGGTGTATTAACCTAATTGAATTAAACTGTTAACCAAGTCAAAAACAATGTTTCTTTGCATTTCTGATAATGCATATACATATCTCATCAAATCAGTCCCCCACTCTGAACTGTTAAACCTATTTTGTTAAAGATTTTGTGACTTTTTGAAAGCAAAAAAGTTCGTTATTTACTCTACTAAGAGCTGTTAGCCTGGTCAATCTTTACTACTAAGTAGATTTCAAATGTTTTTTAGACCTGGATCTGGAACAAAAAGCAGTTTGGTTTCATATAATTCCCAGAACCAAGTTAGAACATCAGCATTTCATTTCCCTGCCTTTGCTATTATTACAGTATTTTTGAATTGAATTAGAATAAATGGGCACTACCAATGATTTGTGCTTCTCCGCTATCAACTGCATCTTAGTGAATACTTTATTATTTGGCTTCTAAATAATTTAATGTCATCTAATTGACTCTAAAGGCCACAGTGGTGCCATAGTTTTGGAGCCTTAGGGCTAGATAGAACAATTCATTTACATTTAACCAATACATTTCCTTTTACTGTTCCTTTTCTTCCATTTTTCCCCCTCCTACTAGTCCATCTCAGTGGAAGACAACAAGGTGGTAAGCACTTTGACCCTAAAAGCCACGCCTGAGATCATGGAGAAGGGCGTGCGCTGCGAGGTTTCCAACAAGTACGGAACAGATAGCAAGACCCTCTCTGTAAATCTCAAACGAGGTAGGTGTAAAGATTGTCTTCCCTCGCCCTTACTAACTTATTTAAAAAACAGCAGTCAAGGTTTGAATACACGAACTTCTCGTGAATTTAACGTACATTCATCACAACTAAGGAAACACGTTTTTCATGATCTCAACATTACTTTTTTACAATACCGCCTGCCAGGCCTGTGGATGTCTGAACGCCACTAAAAATGCTAGACTAAGTATTTAGGGACCAGACTTTAATCAGCGATCTAATGTTGCCATGTTTAATTTAGAAAAGTGAAGACTGACTATAGGGCTCACCATTTGTTGTTGCTTTAGTTAGGACAACAACATGTTGTTATTAAGTGTCTTAACCTGGTTTAACATGAGTAAAATCGTGGGTTTAATGGAGTGTTACTTTCCATGCCTAAAGGTTTTATTTCCAATAAACTCAAATATTTTCAGAATAGCTATTAAGATGCTAATGTTAATTGGTCATAAAGTCAGGGTTAACTGATGTTTGGATGATTAAACGTTGCTATGCAAACAACAATATTTACCTTTGGAATAATTATAAAGGATGTTCTGGATGTAAAAGATCTGACAGATCTGGATCTGTTGATTTACTCATCCAGTGTTATGGTGTTTTTTGTGTATGGTTAGTGGTTGTCTTCAACAAGCTGATTCAACGATGGTTCAGAAAGAAAGGCTGTGTCGTCGGGAGCTCAGCCGAACAGTAAACTGCAGCTGGAATCATGAAAAAAACCTTGCAACTGAAATATTACAAGACAATCTTTAGATACAGCTTCTTTTATAGTACTATATACGGTATTTCCATACCATTCCTTATTTGAACAGTCCCAGTGTTAGACTTTTGCTCAGATGAGTTTCCTGACACACAAAGAACCCACTGTGGGATAAGAGGCTACATTCTCATCTGCTGGTCATTTGTTGCCATTTACAAATTGAATTTTACCATATTGTCCTTCATTTATCATAATAATGCATCATAGTAGATTATTGTGTTCTTACTGGGACAAGTTTTACATGTATTCATTAAATAAATGCAAACATATCTGACATTAATTATCTTATAATAACATGATCTTACAATGAAAATTATAAATTCAAAGTAAATTCCTTTAAAGTATTTATTTTTAAAGAAAATTTCAAGTATAATATCCTGAGATATTAAATATTTAACCATATAAACCTGCCTGTGTGTTATAAAACATACCTCAAAAAATGTATCCAAATTAAAATGGAAAGAAAATAAGGAGATTTTTATATAAATGAGGAGGAAATGAACGAATATACAAAGCTGACATCAGCATCACTAGAAGTCAGGACAAATTTATACTCCACAGTGTCAAATATGGGATCATTTGTTCAATACAGGA
This sequence comes from Orestias chungarensis, assembly GCA_032876305.1. NCBI lineage: Eukaryota > Metazoa > Chordata > Actinopteri > Cyprinodontiformes > Cyprinodontidae > Orestias > Orestias chungarensis. Next base: position 2,465,269 of record JAVLVB010000513.1, on the reverse strand, counting down.
TCATTTTAGTTTTTTGGAAATCTTATCTGTAAAACACAGCTACGGTTTGAACCAATTAAAAACAGATTGATAATATCTTGGCAAATATATATTAAGCCCAACATTTGAATTTCAACTTGTTCACCATGGACTTTAAAAAACCTTTATCTGTAATCAGTTCCAGGCTAGATTAAATGTTGCATTTTCCTGCTTACAGACTTTAAGTGTTTTTGATCTTTTTGTCACACTTACATCTTACAAACTGGCAAGCTAAGATAGACCCGGGGCAGAGATAAAGTAAAAAGATATAATATTTATACTTGTTATTTTGATTAAGGAAATTCAGGTCAGTTTCACACCAAACGTATGAAATAAATAAATACAAAGAATCTAAGAACAGACTGATTTTTTAAATCAAGTCAACCCCCACCTCCCTCCCCTTTTAAAAGTGGTTATCATTAAAACTTGACTCTAGTGTTATTGTGGATCAAGTTGGTTTGGGAATCTCTGATGCCTTAGTAAATTTATCCTTTGAACAATTGACTCAGGTTAACTTTGTCTGACATCTCAATTAGTTTCATGTGAACCATTTAAGTTTGATAAGTAGCATATTTACTACTACTGGGTTTCTTTTTGGTCGGTAACTTTAGCAAATGTTACATACTCTGTATTAACCTAGCAACTGTGCCAGAGTTGCTTACCACCCCCACTTCTTTTCTCCACTACATTACCTGTGACATGTGTGTATCTACTGTAATCCAGTAAGATATCTGAAACAGCTGCTGCCACCCAATGCTTCTCAGACATGTTGGAGCAGCAAAACTCCAAACCTTTCTTCTTTTTCTGTTGTTTTTTTCTCTCTTGCAGCAAACACAGCTGAAGGTAGAGCCTTCTCCCTCCTTCTCCTCCTCTCATCACTTCTTCTCTCAGGACTCTTTGTTGTACAGACCCTGTAATCTAGACACCTCCCATCCATTCATTTCCTCTTGCCCCAGCCCCTTCATCTTTCACAAACACACACGCACGCACACTCAGAATACACACCTTCCTCTGCCGTACTGTAATCTTGTATATTTGCCCTCTTGCTACCGAACACTGTGGATATTGTATATTGTTCTTCTTCCTCTCTTGTCACCTTTGTATGATGTCTGTCCTATATTTTCTGGTTGCTACTAAGTTTGTGTGGCCCCTCGGGGACAATAAAGAATTTTATTCTATTCTACTCCTTCCATTCCTCTTTTTTTCTGGACTGTCTTTTTAGTCAACCAGTTTTCCAACTGCACTCCCATTTTCTGCTTTCCTCCTCTTCTTCCTGGTGCTGTATGTAGACAGTGTACCTTTGGCTTTTCTTTGTGCGAATGCTATCAGTGTTGTGTGTATTTTTGTGTTTTTGTTTGCTTTTTGGATGTTGCTTTGCCGTGCAATGGGACTGAAAACTCTCTTTCTTTCAAAGTGCTGCTCTCTGGAAACCCTGTGCTTACGTCAGGTCTGTATGGCTAACCCTTCTGACATGTCGTGTTTATGGTGGTAGTCTAGAGGTGCAAGTTACTGTGTGTGTATTGGTGTCTGTTTACACACACGTTAATGTATTTATGTTTAGAGCCGTTGATGTTTTTTCCTTCTTTTTGTGCATCTGTAGCCTATTTGTTTTACTGTAGTTAAAAGGACACTGATATCGGATATTTTGACTACGTTAAAAAGCTTTTTGCTGGAACAACGTATCGCCTAAAATTTGATCTTAAATTGGCTTTTAATCATTCGTCGTATAATTTAGTCATGCGCATAAATACATAGTTGTTCTCAATGTAATTTCCTTTTAACCACAATTCTTATTAGTATTTTAAAACAATAGTTGAATAAAGTAGAATAAAATCAGGTGGAAAACAAAATTACCCTGAAACAGGTGTCTTCCATGTTTACTGGCATATCTGAAACATTTGACCAAAACCTTTAAATACATAAATCTTTTACAGTCGTAGTAAAAACCCCACACTGGGCAAAATTGAACTAAATTACTAGAGGCGTAAATATTGGCTTTCCAAACCGTTCCCATAGTATAGAGTAGGTGTATCTAGGCTTTCTGACATATAAATAGACTGTCACTTATAGATACAATGACACAGAAGCACTTTACTTCTATTCATACTTCTATTTGGGAAGGACAAGAATACACACTCTTTCAATAATCCAGATTTAAACTAATCTTACTCTTACAACCAAACCCAGGGAGGAGGGTGATTAGACACAATAAACATAATCTTTATAAAATTATTTGGTGTACAATTATGCCACTGCGATGTAAGCGTAGAGTTACTTTGAGAGCCTTTACACATTTTTTACCAATAGGGAGCCAATGAATGTGGTGGCAGCTCTAATTTATCCTAGAAAAGTGTTAAGACACTAAAAACAAATATATATATATATGTTTATTATAAAAATATAAACAAGAGGTTTCAACATTATTTGTCAGAAAATGTTTCAAGATGTAGATGCAGATTTAACATTCAGTTTGTTTTATGATTTATAAACAGTGTCTCAGCTTTCTACCAAAGCAAATTTATATATCCGAGTTTTTAGGCTCATCCCAAAAATGTAGTATTTGAAAAAAATACAATTAAAGTGCATTTCTACTGCTGGAGCCTTTCTCTGTTTTTGTTGTCTTCCCCGTCATTTACACAAAAATGGGTTAAGGTCTGGCAAAAGTAGTAGAAATTTACACCAAAAACAGCTTGAGAGGAAGTTTGCTTTAGAATATACTAAATATATATAGAATATACATTTTGGTATGAGCTTGCAAATCAGTAATATGTTCTATTTCCCAGACAGATTACTCTATTGGTTAGAATTTATTAAATGTACATCAATAAATTGCTTCTGTGTTACTTTAATTAAACTATTTTTTAGCACAAAAATTGAAGTTTGTTGATAATGTTTTCTAAATTTAATCAACGTTCATTAAATTAATTAAACTTAAGCCATTTTTCAACTCTGTTAGAGATATATTTACTCATTTAACTGGTAATGATACCCCGGCCTGCAAACTTTGTGTAACATGATACATATTTTTCAACAATCTCTGCATCTTATTTGTTAATTGAATTAACACTCTTACTTTCAAAATCATTTTCATAAATAGCCTAGTTTTGGTTACAACAGTGGAAGTGCACACACTTTATCCAAGGCACAGGGAAATTATTTTCTTGTTATAAAATGTAGGTTGTCAATTAAAAACAGACCTTAAAACTTACTTTTAATTATTTCTTTAGTAGAAATGTAAATAGATATAAGACGTTAAACTTGTCGTCCTTCCTTTAATCATATTTACTGCATTTTGTCAATATCATTATTTTAGTTAAGAACTGAAAACAGACTTATTTAATCTTTTAAGAAACAATCAATATTTTATTTTAAAAAACACTTTTCAAAAGGCCACAAAAGTGTTTCTGCTTTGCTGATGAAAGAAACTTGTGGGAAGCATTCCTAACTAAGAAATAACTTTAGGAAAAAAGCCCAGAGAACCTAATAAAGAGTCTAGCAGACGTTTAGCTGGAGTCCTGTCTTTAATATGCGGTTGCCAGGCAAACAGATGAGAGGCCAGAACGTCAGTGCTGCAAGCCAAGAAACAGTCCATCATTAAACCGGCAATAGAACAAGAAAAAAACCTTTATATAAACGAAAGTCTAATAATTCGTCAAAACTCAATCTTATAGTGCAAAGTCAGTCGGGTCTGACGTGTCATAACATATCACGTCTTGTCCTCAAAATTATAGTAAATCAAATGTAAACCGATGGGTGAGTATGGTCAGTGTTGTTTTCTGGCTCTGGCCCAGTGTTTGGGTCCCATCACATTTCAGTCATCGCATTCAGAAGTTAGTCTAACTTCACATCCTAAACCCCGTCCCCTTATTATCTCCACCCTCCTACCCATCCACCTAACAACTTTCTTTACCTGGATCCCACCAACTCCCACACTTTCTTTTTTAATCCATCTCCAATCAAATCAACCCCCACCTCCCTCCCCTCCTTCCCTATTCCCCCATCACCTCACAAATCAAACACCCCTCACGCTGCTTCTCTCCCCATCAAATCAAAAACTCCCCCCTTTTCCACCCCCACCCCCACTCTTCACTTTGATCATCCCTTCATCTCTCA
>JAVLVB010000513.1:2445380-2461038 GCA_032876305.1 Orestias chungarensis | reverse complement strand
TTTTTTTTTTTTTTTTTTCTGATCAGGGCGACCGGACAAGTGAACAACATCGTGGTGGAGATGAAGACGGACAAGGCCAACGAAGAGGCCGGTCTCCTCAACAAAAAAGTAAACACAGAACAGGTTAGACCAGGAAACGACCACATTGTTCCCATGGGTCTGACATACAGCGTCAGCAGCGTTTATTGGTACTCCTGGTGAAGGCAATGTAAAAATCCTTGAGATAAAAACATTTAGGATATAGATATGTCTTCTACAAACACTTGCCAAATGGTTTTAGACACACACAGGACAAGAAACCTTTGCAGTTTCTTGGGATGGTTCAGGATTGTGCAAACCACAAGACTGAGAGTACAACGTGCCATCAAAGGCTACTCAAGGCTGCTTGCAGCTGTGATTTCTTCCTATGTGGATAAGCTTAACTAAGTGCACAGTATTTTTTAATAGTGTAAGGACTGTGATGTGATGTCCTATGTTTTTGTGTGTGTACTATCCTTCTGGCTTATAAGGATAGTACACATATTTTCACGTAAGGCCTCCTACTGTATACATATATCAAATTGTGTAACCTAGACGGACTATTGTGTGCGTCTTAGAATAATGGAAGTATGTGTTGAATACTACTTGGTGAGAGGAGTGTAGATGTTTGCTTTTTTGATAAACTTAGTCAAAACTTAATGGTGACAACTCATAGTCCTTTATGCTACAGCCACATTCAGACACAGACACAGATCAGTAACTTGGGTTGAAGTGCCTTGCTCAGGGGCACCTACAACCCGTGGATTGCAACACTCATACATATTTCTAATAGTATCATTGCTTGCTTGTGTTTTTCTTTACAGTAGTCAAATCGGACGATTGAAGTAACTGTGGGACGAAGGAAACAGGAAGACAGTTTTGAAAACAACAGGACTTTTTATGGGTTCTGATTCATCGTTCTGATGGGGACATTGATTGGGTGGTGGTGGAGATATGTGGACGGTCATAGCTTTAAGGGTAACCGTTATCTTTGGCTATGTTTGTTTTCCAACCTGGTCTAGAACAGCTGGTGGAGATTCTTACCCCCCCCCCCTTTTTTTTCTTCTTTTTTCGCTGAATAAACTCCAACTGGTAGCATCAAAATTACAAAAAACAAATTGCTTCACTGGATAACAATCTTTTTTTTTCCAATGACATTATTTCTTTAACCCACTGTGTCTCATTTACTGTCATTTCATTCAGTTTTTACACTGATTAGCTTCTGTGTTGGAGTCTGTGCTTAAATGTTTACTGGGAATATTGGGAAAAAGCTATAACCTACTGTCTCACTCGCCTTCCATATACAACATATAATCTTTCAAGCACACCATTTATTGGTTAAATATTTACTTGGGACACTGTATTTACTTAATGGATGTCTTACAGCATTGCTGATTTTGTTTTGCATAAAACTGACAAGGTTCTTTAGAATCGTGTACCGTTTTAAACTCAGTTTGAAAAAAAATACACCAAACAAGGGTTATGAGTACAAATACAATTTTTCTTACCTTTTCTTTCAATTCTATGTATATACGGTAGGTTTTATGTGGTTTGTTTGTTTGTTTTTATATGTTGCTTTGCTTTTATCTTTCTCTGCAAGTTCAAAAATTGTTTTGCTTGTCAGAGAACATAGTAAATTTAACTACCAGCCTTGAGTTTGATGTATCTTGGAATCTGGGCATGACGTCTGTCGCAATATGTTCATAAATAGTATAAATCTACCAATAACCACTATGGTTCAGTGACATTAAAGGTCAAAGTAGACCGTTAGTCCCGCAGCTTTTATTTATGTTTAACAGCCATATTAAATACTAAATATGAGCTCAGGATTGGCTCGTGAGCTCCTGCTCTGTAAGTCAAGTTTCCAAATTTAGTGGATAACATTTTTCTGATGTGGATAAAAAAGTTCTTAGATTAAATAGCTGTTGGGTGTCATTTGTTACAATTACTTTCATCTTTTAGATGTCCACCACACCATAAAAATCCCTCTGAAATGTTCATTATCTTCCTATTTAGGCCTAACAGTAGAAATCTATAGCTTGTTTTTTTTTTATATCTGTTATGGAAAAATATGCTTTTACCAGGTGCAGCGGTGTAGTCATAACCAGCATGGACGAGAGAAAACAAGTGAATGGGTTTGGGGTTGTTTCTTGAATATTTGAGGGTCCTTTTTTCTTTTTTTACCTGTATGTATGACTGACTCATTGTTATATAGTCAGGGTTTAGGTACGTAATCCAGACATTTTTCTTTCATTGTCAGCTGATCAGATAACGGTTCGTTAGTAGCCTGAAACCATTTTTTATTACTTTCTTATACACTGGAACTAATGACCTTAACAGTCTCCATAAATAAAGGTCACCTCAAACCACTGTCTGTAGCCAGAAGCTTTTTATTTTTCCTATTTGTGTTGTAAGTATTCAGCTTAACTGATGTTTTTGACCACTGTCTTTATTTTATATATAAATATCTTTGCCATGTTTTATATAATATTGCTAAGGTATATGATTTGTTCTTTTTTACAAAGGGGATTCTTAATTTTGGAACTACTGAATTTTTATTTTTTTCCACACTTGTTCACTTCCTCAGAGAAGATAATATTGTTTGGGACTTTTTTTTGTATTTTTGATCTGTTATTCTTGTTTTGATTGCTTGTGCTTTACTCTCTTTTATTTTTTTTACTGTATGCTGTATATTTTGTGGAACACTGTTTGTGATCAATGTGGAGTGTTGATGTATCTTGTTTTTTTTATTTTTGTTTCAGCTGTTTAAAGTTTATAATGAAACAGAAAAAACCCTCAAGAAAGCCAATTACACCCAAGTAGTGTGTGGTTTTATTTCCCTTTCCAAAATTTTGACTGTTTTTTATAACTATAAAAATGTTTATTCAACATTTGCCCTAAAAGCGACATAACTTATCGCTAGATTAATTACTCAAAAAAATATTTCACAGGTAATTCATGTGGATATTCATATTAATTTTAAAGATTATGTCTTTCAGATAATAGAGAATTAAGATAAATTTTCTGAAAACATTGAATATTACAATACAGAACAATCAAAACAAAATTTTACTACCCCATTTTAACTTTGTATTAAAATGTCTGTTAGAATATGACAATAAATCTGAAAACTTACATTTTGTTGATTATAAAATAACATTAGCATATGAAAGATCCTTGTTTTGTATTTGTTTTACATAGTTTTTGAATTGATATATGCTTTAAATCCAAATCATTCAAACTTACAGTGTTCATTTTTTAAAAGACATCAACTACATTTATGTGTTTTAGTTTCTTTTAGTTGAATTACTAAAACAAAATTTACTTCAATGGTATTCTAGCCTATTGAACTGTTCCTGCATCTTAACACGGCAGCCATTAATCCCTCTTGATCTATTTGAGGCTTATTTTTTTCTTTTACCTTCTAGAAAAAAAACATCCAAATGTATTTCTGTCATCCACCAGATTTTAATATCTTTGATTTACCTGCGTTATGGAAATCTTCTCCTCATTGACTGATCCCGTGATCTATTCTGACAGAATGGATAAATGATAGAAACACATTTTGCATCTCTGATGCATTTGTGGATATCATAATGCAGGCTACTTTCACCGCATCATTGTTTCCTGAAATTAGGCCCATCAATCATAAGCAAATTGCTCTCTTGCTTGTGCAAAGATCAGTAAGAGTCAGTGGGACGATTTTTGGAAATGATGACTAAACTCCTGATCTTATCCGTCCATCAGGGGTAGTAATCAATAGACAAAATGAATGTTTTTGATACTTCACGTCTAATACATCATCTCTGTTTCTACCTTGTACCAAGAAAGTCCGGTTCACCCAACATCAATTCCTGTACGTGTGTATAACATACAATTCCCATGAATATTTTAGGCTCCATGTGAATCAATTTTTACAATGGAAATGATAATGCAACATTTAAAAGAAAGAATTCAGACCATAACAAATGAATTTATAGTGGATCTTTCCTTATCTAGGGCAAGGACTAAATATACAGTATAAACTGCATAAATGCGTATGAGTGATTTGTACAGAAGCCAAATGCGTTTATAACTATAATTCAGCTTTTGCCATTATTGTAGCTATATATTCAAACGGTTATTGTAAAGTTTGTAATAAAATTGACATCTTAAGTATACAGCACATTTTTAAACAACGTTGAATACAAGTTATAGTAATAGAAAGCCATATAGAGGGCTTAAAATTATGTTTGGGATTAATTACTTGTTGCAACACTAAATTAAGTTTTGGCCATTAGACACACACTGTCAACCTCAAATGAAACAAAATAAGTTGGAATGATTAGAAGCAAAGCAATACCCTCCAAAACTAACGCCTACCATCAACGGGTGTCATGGACGGATGGAAGGTCAGCTCTCACGATCCTCTCTACAATTTAGTTCAACTTAAATCTTAGAGATGTGTAAATAAAAAAAAGGCCTATCCAATGTACCTCGGATGTTGGATCCTGAATCTCATACTCAAGTTAACAGTGTTACAGTATAGTGAAGTCAGGGAAGTCCTTATTAAATTACAGAAACGCCAAAGTTTTGTTCGCTTTCTTGGAGCGTAAATGAAAACAAACATCCGCAGAGCAAGTCATTATTCCATAAATTATTAACGTGCTGCATATGGTGTCATGATATAGGGGATAAATACTGTTACAGCAGAGCCGGAGGACTGTGAAGAAAGCAACCAACAATGCCAATTCAGTGACCTTTGAGATAGATGTAACAGAGCCTCTTTATATACAAACAGCGCCCCGGCTGGCTGCTAGTCAGCAGCTTCAAACAAGTTATGTTAATTGAGAGCAGGCTTAATTAGTCCTGACACATTTTTACACAAAGGCACAGAATGTATTTGATGCTCCTGCTGGATTTTCTTGTTTCACCACAGCTTTCTATTGTTGATCTGACTGGATCAAAAAGTCAGCTCCAGAATATTGTTCTGACTTTCCTTACACTGAAAGGACGTCCCAATTTATACTGGGAAAAAAGTTTTAGAGTTCCAAGTTTTGGCTCCGAAAAGAACGCAGCAGAAGTTCTGCTGAACAAAACTGAGCTGTTGTACCAAAATGGCAAGATGGATGTTGGAGAAGTTAAGGTAACTGTGCCAAATGTCAAGCATGGCAGTGGCAGGGTTACCATAGTGAAGAAGTAGATTTTCCTTCATATTTGGAGATTTAAATGCACATATTTGGGTCTATATAGATTACAGTGAATCTGAAAAAAAATTAAACTTGTGCAATACAATTTTATTTAAAAATCTGCTCTGTGTTAACAGGAGTTCAAATAAACAGCCAAAACACTTGCTGATGATGATGTTGTCTCCTTTCTGGCTGGAGCCATTATTAAGACACGCCCAATGCATTAAGAAATTAAAACCTTCCCGTCAATGTGACCCGGTCAGTCCGATGTCTGCTGTGAATACAAAACAGGCAAAACTGGAAGTGAGCAGCCAAAGGTAGAACAGGCAAGTGGTTTCCCAAAAGAACATTTCCTAATCCTACTGTTATTTAGGTGAGGTTAAATAATTTTTTTTTTTTAAACATATGCTTATTGCACATTTTGTCAATTTACAAACGTAAATAACATAGAACAAGAAGGCACATACAAGAAAAACTGCAATAATAATAAAAATAGCAATTATAATATATATAATAAATAAATAATAATAAAAAAAAATCCCATTATTTGTACTAAATCAAGCTAAAATCAAATAAATATTCAGTTCAGCACCTCATTCCAGCCATTTACATCAACATCATTTTTCTTAAGGAAATTACAGAAAACCTTCCAGATCACCCAAAACTTGTCAAGCTTATTTTTCAGAGTGTAGCTTATTCTTTCTAAAGCCAAATAAAAAGACATCCCTGTTAACCATTGCGAAGTACTAAAAGGTGTATCCCTTTCACATGAACAGGCTATACATGTTTTGGCTTCCAAAAAACAAATATTGAGTATGGATTTTTCATTTTTGGAGGTCACAAAGTTATCTGGGAAAATATTCAATAAACATAAGTTTGATTTGAGAGGTACTTCTTTTCCAATGATCCGACTGGCCAGGTTCAATACTTTTTCCCAAAAAGAGAGAATCAGAGGACATTCCCACATGCAATGGAATAAAGTACCTTTTTGTTGCTTGCATTTAATGCACGTATCTGGGATATTTGGATTAAACCAGTGCAGCTTACTTGGAGTTATATACTGTCTGCTTATCCATTTGTATTGTAGTAATTTAGAGTTTGTACTCACACTTTGAGTTTGAGCTGTTAAACTGGCTCTGGCCCATTCTCCCTCTGTTATATTATCCTTTACATCGGCTTTCCATGATTCTAAAATGTTTTTTGATGAGGATACCTGCCCCTTGGAGTGGGAAAATCTCGACGAAACGTCTTCAAGAGCAGACAGTCGTGGAAGTATCAACCTATTACATTTCCGACCCAGTACGAAACTTCTCAGCTGAAGATACTTAAAGAAATGTTTTGAGGGTATTCCATATGTGGCCTTAAGTTCTTCGGAAGACATGAAAGTCTTATCGTCCTTAAAGAGGTCAGCTATTTTAGCCACCCCTCGAGATGCCCATAATTTAAACCCGCTGTCTGCTCCACCAGGCTGAAACTCGTCATTACCAAAAATAAGACAAAACCTTGATAACTTACAAGTCTTTCCCAAGTATGCCAATGCACTGAGCCAAATCATTGTTGTATTTTTGAGGAAAGGGTTCTTGGTCGGTTTAATTAATTTGTTTTTGTTGGCTGAATATATACACAAATTCGAAGGGATATTAATTGAGTTTGAACCCAAGCTGGGGGATGGCCCTCCACGAAATAAAATGTTCCTGCTTTGATTTGAGCTGCCCAGTAATACCACATGAGATTTGGTAGCTGTAATCCACCTCTATCAAATGGTAGATATAGCAATCAAAGCCTAAGACTGGGACGCCTGTTGTTCCAAATGAAGGAGGAGAGGAGCTTTTCAGGTGACCGGAAGAAAGAAAGTGGGAGAGCAAGTGGAATAGATTGAAAAAGATACAAATACTTAGGTAGAATTGACATTTTCAAAACATTAACGCGCCCGATCATTGATATAGGTAATTTTGTCCACCTTTTTATGAGCTCTGTAACTCCATCTGTTAAGGGATCTTTGTTCATTGGGACAATTTTGTCAATTATAGGAGTAAAATTCACAACTAAGTAAACAAAGTCTTTCAATGAAACCTGAAAAGGACTACTAATTGGGGGGTTGAGTCTCTCATTTTCATTCATAAAAAGTAGTACTGATTTGGAATTATTTATTTTGTAAACTGCAAAGGCCTCAAAAGTTTTTGTGAGAGAAAGTACAGTAGGTATAGTCTGTTTCAAGTTAGAACAAAACAAAATTACATCATCTGCATATAAGGCTAAGCGATGTTCAATATCTCCTATCCTTATTCCATTCAGATCGGTGCTTTTTCGAATTGCCATAGCAAGTGGCTCAATAGCAAGGGTAAATAACAAGGCGAAGGGGGGCAAGCCTGTCTTGTCCCCCTGTGAAATTCAAAAGCAGATGAAAATAAAGCATGTGTTAGAACTACAGCCTCTGGAGCAGCATATAGAGGTCGAATCCAGCTAAGAAAATTCCCCCCTATCCCAAACCTTCGCAGTCTCAAATAAATACAGCCACTCCACCCTGTCAAAGGCCTTTTCGGCATCCAAAGACAGAATGGCAGTGTCCGTACATCCAGATATTAAAGACTATATTGTGTACTCTTCAGATATTGAGAAAGCCCTGCCTTCCCTGCACAAAGCCATTCTGGTCAGAATGAACTATTTCCGGTAAGCTGAGATCAAGCCATCTAGCCAATACTTTACAAGGAATTTTTAGATCATTATTAAGCTGTGAAATTGGCCTGTAAGATCCACAGAGGGTAGGTGTCTTCCCTGGCTTCAACAACAAAGTAATTACTGCTGTATTGAGAGAAGGAGGAAGGGATCCACTATTTAAAGATTCATGATACATCTCTAACAGAGGTGGTATAAGTTTAGTTTTAAAAGTCTTATATATCTCAATGGGAATCCCGTTAGGTCCAGGGGTTTTTTCCCCCCTTCATGCTACATATAGCTGCAGACAATTCTTGGTGAGGTTACATTTGCTCTTTTTTTTGTTTAATTCCAATTACAGCGGTCAATTTGAAGGATATTCAGACAAATTCATTTTACAGTTGAACTGCTGGTTTTCAAAAGGAATTTCGAGCTTATTGAGTTTTCTTTTAACAATAAAAATGTTGCATAATTTTGACATAGGGAAAAATCCTTGCTTGAAGCATTGTTGGAGAACATGGCAGGGATTTAAAAGGTTTTTTGGAATCAAGTGTGTATTTTTGAGCATGTTACCTTTAGCTTTGTTTTAGGAGGAAGGAGAGTATCAGGCCTTTTTTTATACTCAGGATTACAAGTAATCTATTTTAAGCAAGGATTACTGTCATTCTTACTAAAGTCCTTGCCTCCATCCCTCTCCCTGCTGGGAGTCTTCCTCCTCCTATGAATTAGTTTTATTAGCAATAGCTTTCGACGGATTTAGCTTTTTTCAGCAGCCTATTGACAAACGACAGCCGTTGTCTCTCCCCTTCATGTCCGGTCGTTAATCAGTAGCTCTTGGGTCAATCTCTCTAACAGAGAGGAGCAGGACCACACTTGAAATTTAAGAGAGGAAAAGCAAATCGTGTCAGCTGCAAATAAACAGTGGACATTTTGGAAAAGAAATACATATTTTTAAATGAGCTCAGAGGAGATAGTAGGTAAATCTTTGTTTCCTCGATAAAGGCAGATAAAATATGTTTAAATATTTGCATGACTGCTGTGATGCTTAAAAGCTCGTTGAGCAACAGAACTTATTTTATCTTATGTCTTTATGTCTTTAAGAAAATAATTTCAAGGATAAAATCTAAACAAGTGCAGTTAGTTTCATGTTGTTGACATTATGGTTATGAAAGTCTTTACACTTTTGTTTACTTTAGAGCTAAAGTTAAAAGTAATAACATTAAAAATGAAGACATTTATGCTTCTAATGTGCAGTGTTTGTAAAATCTCAATAAGAAAAGGTTGTTCTCTGAAAACAAAACACATTCTGCATGAAACAGATGATTTAATTTTCACAAAAGCAAAATGTCAGCTGTTCAGTATAAATTATATTTTCAACTAGAGCTATTAAACTCTCATACAGACGCAGCAGCTCTGAGCTTTGAAGTCAAGTCGTCAATTAGGCCTTGTAAAGGAGATGATGCAGCACTGATGGCACTAAGGCAAACAGGGATGGGAGTTTCATTTATGGAGGAAAAAAAAAGTCAGTGTAGTTTTAGATGAGAGGTCTCAGCATGCAAAGCTTCAGTGGATCTCTGCTTATTTGCAGTTCAGTATCTGTGGATTCGCCTAATCGGTACAACTCCAAGTCATTCCTGTCATATCTGTCTATTTAATGATTTGTTAAATTCTTTTAATCTAAAATATTCAAAAGAAAATGCGAACAAGCTTGGGAACCATCTTGCCGTAATGCTACTTGACACATTTTTGGCTGGCCCTTTCAAAGCAGCCAATCCCGAAGTGCCACTTATTTCCCCTGCTGCTCATTGGCTGTACCTTCAAGTTTGGAGGAACAATGTAGATATTAGGATTTGCTGTAGAGCTTAGATGATTTCCATTGTGCATATTGATGCGTATGAGGAAATATTTGATGCTTTTTGAACTATTCACAAGCTCAAAACTGAAAAGTTTAATAAATATCTAAAACTTAATGTGTGCATCTAAAATACAGTTATTGTCATATCAAATGTTCCCCAATTTTAGCTTTGTTTATTTAAAATAATCTATTTCGTTGTTAAGATATATAGTTTAGATATAGTTTTAGACAGAACATTCTCATGGATCAGAGCTAGCGTGCCATCTTGACAAATGACTTCTAATGTCTTTTAGTTTGGTAGCTCATACGGCCAAAACGTTGCTCATTATTCTCTGCTGGAAACTCAACACAGAGAATATGATTCATGATCACATTTACACAGTGTTAAAGCTACACTACAGAAGTTTCAGTTTTGGCACCACTGTGGACAAAAGTGGTAGTGTTTTTTCTGAAGGAAGACTGCATTTCCCATGAGCACCAGTGCATAGCGTGGTAAAATCCTGATCTCCTGGTCGCCTGCAGTTGGATTGAAGTACATTTCTGTTTCCAGTGTCTGTGTGAAAGATGAATATTGATGAGGTGATGAATATAATTGTGGTGGAACAATGTCAGATGATGATGTTGAAGATAAGAAACGGGGAAGTGATACATGCCATAAAGCAGTCAGCACATTTGTAGTTGTTTTGTGTGGTAGGGTTCCTGCCACCCTCCTCAAAGTTGCTTAGTTCCAGTTAAATGGAGATGGACCCTCCAGGCCATGACAGAGGTGTCATTTAACAAGCTGTAAGTCGACAAATGATCACAAAAGTTATGAAGATATTTTATGAAAAGTTACTTAGTGTTGCTTCAAATTTTAATTGAAATGTTTTTTTTGTTTGTTTGTTTGTTTTTAACAAAAAAGGTAGCTACATTTGTCGGAATAATGAATTGCTGGGAATTGAAATGTAATGATTAAATGACTACTAATATTCAATGATATTTCAAATAATTTTTTAGAGTGTAATTAACTTTATGTGAATTGGGTTGAAGATGGTTCCATGTTAGAAAAAGTCCTAGAGACACTTCATCCTGCATAGTGAATATCACACACCAACAGCGAACAAACAAGATAAAGATCAGCATGTGTGCAGAGAATAATTACAGGCTGCTTATGTCAAGGGAGAAATATTATTGATGCAGAGGCTCTAAATTCGTGGTAAGGGAAGCATGTTTTTGTGGAGGGAGGAATACCTGTCAGAAAGGCAGGAAATGAAAGTAGTGATTGTTGTTTAATGTTTGTTAATATGTCATAAATCTGCCTTACACAAATACAACCTGAGGAGGAAGTTGGATGGAGGACGGAGGGAGAAGGGGTGTGTTGAAGGAAGATAAAGAATGAAAGAACCTGTGATAAATGTGTTTATCTGCTTTGTGCTTTAGGTTTCATATCCTGTGTTGCTCAACCAGGTTTCCTGCTTGGTTATGAAGCAAACAGAGAAACTAGAGTCTGAATCTTGTGTCTGCATCTCATATACCTACCTTATGGAGAAGAGTTACATCACCAGGTTTGTTGGTTAGGCCAGCAGCGTTGGATCCCCCGCAGCCAGAGTTTCATCAAGCGTGTGAGTGGGTGTCAGTCAGGCCTTCAAGACCACCTGTGGGACGGTTTGTTATTAAGGCCCAGCTGGGTGTGCTTTCATTTTAATTGGCTTTGTTATATTGTGCTGTGTCTAAAGGAATGAGAAACAAACGCAGGGGGTGGAAATACATTTCCAGAAGGGGTTCATCAATAAAAGTAATAAAAATGTAAAACAGCTATGCTTGAAACTTAGATCTGCCTATTATTTAAGAGTCTTTTAGAGTGCAGGCCTTGTCATGCAAAAGCATCCATGCTACTTAAGGTTGTCACATTATAATCACAAGCATTAATTTTAATCTGATATGCCGAAACAAAACCTTTAATACTTGTAAGCTGAAAGGAGAGTTTTATGTTCAAATTTTATACAAATAAAAGCAATAGTGTGACTCAACTTTACTCATGCCCCTTTAGTTTTTATAGCTAGAAATTAAACCAAGTACAAACCAAATACCTTTAGAAGTCAATTAATTATTAGAGTCTACCTCTGTAGAATGTAATCTTTACAACAACCGAGCTTTTCTGTTCAAGTCTTACAGATTTATTAAATAACATTAAAAAGCAAATAGCACTATCATGTTATATGAATACAGAAAACAGGAAGCAAAAAACATAAATATATGGAGATCTCTAAATCCCAAAATTAGATTATTACATAACCTAAAAACTGTTAAAAAGATAATGTTTGCAGGCAAGCCAGAAGATCCGTCTGTATGCGTGCAAAGCTAGCAGAGTTACCCCAGAAGACCTTTAGTTGCAGCTCCAGCAAAAGTTGCTTCTGCAAAGTTTTGCCTCGAGGTTATGAATACAGATTTTTACTTGTAAAAACAAATGAAAATATATGTTTGCTTATTTTTATTTTTTTTATACCTCGCATCTATTCATCAAGTTGTGCTGGTTTCCAACATGGAATCCTGATAAACCCCCAGATGCTTGTAGCTTAAAGATGGGTTCATGTATAATGTTCACACGTTATGAAAACTGTTGCAGTATCTGTTAATTTACAAATGAAAGAGAAATGATGTCTAGGCCTCTCAATGCTGGTAACATATTTGTCAAGTAACAAACAAAACAGTGTCAAAATTTTCAAGGCATATACACAGACCAGAGCAGATCTGTTTTAAGCTCGATTGCCGTTTACGTGACAAAACAAATATGACAAATAACTATTCCAAAATGTTTTGTCTGGCATTAATTTTTCCACAGAGGGAATGAAGAAATTTGGGCTATCTCTTCAGTCTTTACTTTGAGTAAGGTTACTGTCCTGCTGAATAATGATCTCGGCCCCAGCCTCAATTAATCACCACACTACACCTTTAATCCAGCTTCATCGCCTGTATGAAAAAGCACAGCATGACACTGTCAACACTATGTATTATATTTCTCCAAACCAAAAGCGCAAAAAACTTAAATGTATTCTTCTAATATTCTAATATTTGTCCTGTCAACACTTCACCTCAGAAGGTAATGAATTTATGTAGGGTATCAGAAAAAGGAAGATGTCATACCTATAACATGTAGGTATGGCTATTTAAAAATATAAGAAAAAACTTTACCTTTACTTTTGTGATATGCTGCTTTGCTCTATCTGGTAAAAAAATAAAAAAACAAGAAACATAACATTTTTCAATTGGTGTAAATAATTGTGGTTGCCTTTCATTGAAAATGTTTGAAAGCTTTAGCAATGATGATATTTATGCTTTTATGAAAGTTTTAAAGTGCTATTTTTAGCTAAAATATGTTGTTTTTAACATAATGTGTTTTTCTATCAAATGTGTAGTTTTATTTGTAATTTTAATTCAATCTTTCCATACTGTTAGGGGATCTCAATTTAGCCGGCCTGTCCCCTAAAAGCATGATCTAGCAATTAATCTCTTAAGGCATTTTTTTGTTTTGTTTGTTTTGTTCATGAACTGCAAAATAAGCACTTAAATGCCATTAAAATCACAAAGTGTGGTATAAAATTCCAGATTCCGCTCATATTCGCAGACATACTGAGCTAGTTTTTAAAGCACCGCTAAAAGCACAAAAAGAGTTCCCTGGGGTCTGGAGGAGAGATAGTGAGCGAAAGGATCAGAGAAGAAAGTTGGTGTTAAAAAGAGGAGGAATGAGCAGGAGGGAAAAAGCCTGCAGGAACGAAGAGCAGCTGTTGAGCGTAGCTCCCTCCTCTGAGAACTTCTATATATGCTACGGGCTCCTCCAACTGGCTAACGTTACGTTACAGCTGCTGTCTGAATGAAACACACTTCCACAGCCGTGCCTTTGTTTAATATCTGCACTTTAAAACGCATTTTCCACATTAAAACAACAACAACAAAAAACACCTCGGCTCCTGTTTTTAACGTGTACGATAAATCAAGACGAATAGAAACGGAGCACATAGCTGGAAGCATGTTGAGTTCTGCAGCATAATGAAAAGGTATAGCACATTCTTTTGTGCTTGACCTTTCTTCCCAACCCTCACAATAAAAAATAATACACTTTAAAATGCCTGAGGTCAGACTCACTCAGGTGGCAGAAAAATAGGTTTACATCAGGCAGCAATACGTGCTCGTATCCCTCCTACGCCTCCTTGTCCCGTCTTTCTCTGTGTTCTCCCTTGTGTGTTGTAACAGTAATAGCAGTGACAGTAAGAGCAACTTAGAGAAATCCCAGGAGTGCACCTGATAATTACTATCTTATGCTCGACTGATTTACTAATGGGGCTTTACCATTGTAGCCAAGCTTGTCCTCCTCTTTCTTTCTCTCACTCACTCAGGTTTTCACTTCATTCTCTCCAGCTGGCACAAGAATTTATTTATTTACCTCTGCTTTTATTTTATGCATTATTCTTCTACTTTTATGAAAAATTACAAAATAAATCATTGTTGCAATGATAAGTATGAGGCAGATGGGTCTTCTTGTGCAGCTGCAGAGTCTATTAATGTGTGAGTAAAGAACTGTAGTACTCCTCGGAGCCAGATCCTTATCGGCTTATCAGACCTGTCCACTTTATTTGATGCAAGATCTGAGAGCATGGCTCTGGAAAATATCTCTCCTACACATATAGGATGAAAAATGTAGGAGCATGCATGCATGAGAAGGAGCAAGAGTATCTTTCCATATTGTAAGCGACTTGAATTATTTACCTCCGTAACTCCCTTTCTGTCTTATTTTTGTTGCCTGGCCACATCTGTCACACACTGCAGAATGCTTTCATATAGTGAATTGCAAAAGTGTTTGTAACTCAATATATTTTACCTTGCATTTAGATAATTAACCAATTCAATGTATTCATGTTTTTTCTAGATTTTGTTACAAATGAGTACGTAGCAATAGTTTGATAAATCTTTGTTTTTAAGCTCAACGAGTCAATAAACCGAATATTTAATGCAGAGATAGCTGCAGTTTGTTGTTTAACTGTTACACAACCAGTTAAAACAATCTAGATATTAGAAGAAACTTTTACCCATTTCATCACATTTATCTCAACGTTTTTTCATTGTTAAAATTATTGACCAAAGTTGGATTCAAAGCCACAGAAAGTGCAAAGAACAGACTGTAGCCTCAGATCCATCTATTTTGCACCAGGTCTTCATTGATTGGGAACGAGTTCGCTTTGTAATCAGAAATAGCCAGGCTCTTTCCACACAGGGTTGAAGAAAAGTCTGAGAATGTTTCATTGAGTTTGGACTGGCAAACTGCTAACCCCTTATATTCCGGTCAGTAGAATTCGATTTTCAACTTTTGTTAGTCCTGATTGTTGATAATGTTGCTTGTTAGTAAATATCTGTAAATACAGATTAGTTTGAAGAATTTTATACTTTGATTTAAAGAGTAGCTCCTGTTGTTTTTTTTCTCCTTTACGTTTGGGTGACATGACCTTAACTCTGATCAAATCAAGTTACGATGCAAAAAACATAGGTTAACTCCTGGTCTTTTAAAACCTATAATAAAACATTACACTTGAAAATAACCAAATTAATAAATTATATACTGTAGCTAATGATAAAAAATGGTGGCACATGACTAAATTAGCTATTGAATTATACAGTAGTGTAATTTAACCTATGGTACACATCACTTTACATATAATTATATATACTGAAGTTTGTGTTTGTAATAAGACAATGGGGGGAAACAGTGACTATATGTATACTTACATATGTTTGTTCAGCTCTGAGCTTTAATGAAACGCCATTTTTAAAATGGACGCTGAGTGGAGTTTGAAGAAGGGAGCTTACATTCCTTACTAATTTTATGTGCCCTACATCCTACTCGTCTCTCAGCATGTGCGTGTATGCATGCATCATTGTGTTGAATAGTTTGGAAAGACACCATCAAGACATGCATATGGGAAGCTGACCT
>JAVLVB010000513.1:2418261-2445280 GCA_032876305.1 Orestias chungarensis | reverse complement strand
CACACACACACACACACACACACACACACACACACACACACACACACACACACACACACACAGACACACACAGCCACACACCCACACACACACACACACACACACACACTCAGTATTGATTCAATCAATGTTTACGTTATGAAGAATTTTACTTTTGTTTCCAAGCCTGCAGGAAAGGAAGCACTGGAGAGCAAAAACCTCCTGCACAGAAAATGATCCTCATATTTGTAGCAACACTCTAAGCAGACATGGGTTGATGAAAACTAAAACTGTTGTAGAGAAATGCAATCCAAAAATGCAAATATGATAAATATTCTTTGTGTAAATAATACAAAAACACTGTACGTCAACTACAATTCTTCACGGTTGAGTTTGAAACAGCCAGGAAAGACTAAAATCCTTACAACTCTGTAGTTCTTAGCTCTCAACCTTAAAAATAAGGTGTATTTCTCTCTCTGGGTCAGAGGTCAAGTTTATGTCTCGAGGTGTTTTTTTTTATATTGAAAAAGAAGAAAAAGCTTGGACAAAAAGCAAAGCTCTTGATTTAACCACTTCCGAACCTCTGATCATCAGAAATGGAACAACATACCTTTATCGCTGATATGATCATGTTCCATTAGGTGGTGAGATCCTTACAAACCAGGTAAGAAGCTTTTTAGGGTTACTTCTGCCTAAGCAGTTTTTGGTGCTAGACTCTGTTCTACAGTTCTTTTTTCTGAAAATGTGATGAGGAATGCAGTGAAATAGACAGCCTAATGTTACAAATACCAGTTCTTATTTCTTTGTCCGTGCAAAAAAATGTCCTAATCTCTATGTTAATAAATTGAGTGTGTAGCAAACAAGTGTTTGTGATTGTCTCACAGCCATGACCAGCTGATCTTTAACCCACATTAGCACTACTGCAAGAGACTGTTGAAAACAATGCTTTATCAACACTACCTTGCAAATTGTAAAAGGTCAGTCTTTAATAAATGAGGTAACAATTTTTGAAAGAATTAAAGGAGATTTTATTGTCCTTCGCATCACATGTGGGTACTTGAGCTTGAACGAAATTATAATTCCACTACACCCATCCAGACAAACATAGCAGGACATACATGGGGAGACAGGTGACTGAGGCTATGCAGCCTTGACATTAGACGGAAGATGCCACGTTAGGGAATAAGACAAACAAAACAGAATCTTTTCACACTTTATCCTCAACAGGATAACATTTTAATTTGCTTAAAAACTTCACACACACAGGCACACACACACACAAAAAACACAACAACAAAACAGCAGAGATGAAAAAAAGGGGGGAAACATCCAGCAGGGGGCGAAGGTAGTATTTAGAGTGAGTTTGTGTGTGTTGGTTTGTTGAGTGTCCTTTGGGATGTTATCAATCGGTCCATTCAATTCTGAACAGTTCCAAAGATCTCAAGGGGAATGGAGGGGTGTAGTGGGGTAGAGCTCCTTGTTCACATAACTTCCAGGAAAAGTTGAAGATAGTGGACGAAAATCAGAAAAATTATGAATGAAGAATCCTTGAATCAAAGATTTAAGGACGGAAATACAGCCTTTAAGCACAATTTATTCAACTCTTACAACAAATGACTGGTGACATAAAAATAAATGGAACAAGGGAAGCATCAGTTTTTGATGGAGTTTGGAGTGAAGAAAAGTAAAGAGGCAAAGCAAGCGTTTAACTAATGTAGACCATGACACACACAATCAGATTCCCTCAGAAAGAGTACTACTAATGAGATGGATGGATGGATGGATGGATGGATGGATGGATGGATGGATGGATGGACAACAGATATTTACACTTGACGTCTTTTTAAATTCCTTGTTGTTTTTGATTTTACCACTTAAAAAATTATGTATCTTAGATGTTTCACATCTGCCCACTTTGTCTGTTATATCAGTTGTAATTCATTCACCTCCTCTCAGATTGTTAAAGTGTCACACTGGTTTTCCCGCGTCTTTCCTGATTTTCCATCTAAATTTCTTAGGATCAAACTGAGAATGCTGGAAATGATGGCAGCAGCATGACCATGAAGGTGGACATAATTTGGAGGCATTTTTCAGTAAATCAGCTGCACCCCCACATAGACTGGATCAATTATGTTAAAGTGCTTTTTTTTTGTTATTTTCGGAGGAAGAAGTTTGAAAGTAATTAAATATGTATGCATCTGTGTCAAATCTTTTTTTTCTCCTTCACAGCAGACCTGGGGAGATTAAGAAAACATTGACTGACTGAACGTTCCTCCAGTGTTGCTTTGGTTAGCTGCCGGATAACTGAAACTGTTTGTGGTGTCATTTCCAATCTTTTGTGGGCAATTTTTCCCCGCAGGTGGGGACTTTCCAGGTTTGCCGTGATATATGAGTCGACTGCTGTGTGACAGACCTATCAGTGTTTCCCAGCTTAACTTGGGATGGGGGAGTTTGTCAGGCTCGCCTGGTGTTAGCTGTGGGACATCTCACTCTGAGACGAGCCTTAGAAGATTTTTGTGTCTGTGCGTTAAAGACGCGTGTCAGACTCTGTGTGATCACAGCGGTTAGTGCAAGTATTTTATGCGTGTTTAGACGGCTTGATTGGCTGTTGTTTTTTTCTGTCTCTGAGGTGCAAAGAAGTGTTTTTACACTACGTAGTTATTGCATGGACTGGTACATTTCAGAGACACGCACTGCATTCTTTCATACATGAAACAACCTGTTGTAGCAGGCAGAATGTGTAATAGTAAACCTTCCTGAGAAACACATCTAGTGTGAAACAATTTCCCATAAAACAGAGGAAAATATTCTCAAGCATGCATACCAGTGTCATCTTATCTATGAAAACCATGGCAGATGTTTTAAAGGAAACCAAAGGGAGTCCCTTTGGGGACACATCTTTTATTCCATTGCTTGTAGTAGCATTTATATGATGCATTTATTGCTGTACTTTTCTGCGCCATCACTACCTGCTCAGGGTCAGAGTTCATTATAATCTCATTGCTCTACCTGATTCATCTGAATCATTTGTGACGCAATTACCGCAATCAACTGAGTTGTAACTTTTGACTTTTGTTCATTGATTAAAGGATTTGTCGTTGCACACGGTCTCTCCGTCGTGGTTCATTTGCACTTGTAGTGGAAGAAACGCCGTTTTGGAAACAGCTCCTTCCTGAATTAAAAGATTAGTAACAGATAATTAAACAAAAGTCCTGTGTGTGCTTATCCATGCAAATGAGCCCCTTAGAGGTTACCATAACAATGCTTCACAATGAAACAAACAACCACAAATTAATCATCATTGTCAGTTTTGTTAGCAGTCAGTGATTTTGACTCGGAATTGCAGGCGGGTTTTGTAACTATTTTATCCTTGTTTTCAGGTCAGTTGCACATTTTTGTACATATCTCTCTGGGGCCCTTTTAAACACACTAAGAGGCCATTTCTTTTGCCTCTTGTTGTCATATGTTTTGGGGCCTTAATTGCATATTTCCATTTCCCGTAGTCTATCGTTATGTTCCTTCACTTGTTGATTCAGAAAAAAAGATAAACAATTTGTAAGTCCAAGAAGCAAAAGAAGTAGGTTTCCTCATTGATTTTCTGCTACCTTTCGGGTAGCTTTTCTGCATGTTTTAAGCTCTCTTCATTCATATTATTGTCAGAAATCCACAAGCTCAAGTATAAAAAGCAGTTTAATGGACAGCTGTGAATAAAGCTAATATTTGATAAGATTGTTAAATGATAGATAAAATATTTACCTTGTGCAGTTTTCCCTCAAGATGTCTTGAGTGGGCAGCGTGTGAAAGAAGGTGAGCTAATTAAAAGTTATTTTAAAGAAAATTGAAACATTTTGCCTCCATGGAGAGAGCTTGGAGTTGTTCTAATCTAAAACTTTTTTTGAAATGATTCATTTGTAGTAATTCGTTTCATAGAACAAACCAACTCTAACGAAACAACATTCACTATTCAGTGAGTCAAAGTTTTTTTTAGCTAGATTTGTCTTGTTTGTTGTTTTCATTGAGGGGATCATTTCTATTTATAATTAAGATTATGAGACTTTTTGCTTCTTACAAACCAAGGTTTTGATAAAAGAAGATATATTGTAAGTGTGATGTATTTGGGGGAGTGTATACCTGTAAGTGTTTTCCTTTGCAATTTTAAATGACATTCAGTTTTCAGCAAATTGAGTTTTATCCCATGTGGAACAGTTTATGAAAAAATAAAGGGATAAATATGAATTTACAGTGATTTTATTCCGTAGTTGTCCTCATGCGTTTTATTAAATTATAGTGCCAAACATTGAACTTTTTTTATTATTAATTAATGGATTCCACTTTGTTTAATTTGAACTTTAGTATTACAGCTTAAAAATCATGGGAGAATAAATAAATGCAACTAGTTTTTTATTTTCAGACTTAATAAGCCAAGAGTGCTTTGTAACAATATTTACTAAACTGCTCGTCTTTAGCAAAGTGCACATGCTCATTTAAATTCATGACAATTTTCAGTACAAAATAATAATCCAAGCCCCTGAACCTCAACACTTTTCCGTCTCTCCCACTCGCTATATTTTCACAGTTTGTGTCAAGGTTGCGCTGTGCAGGAGGCATCAACAAAGGAACAGCTCCCCTCTAACAAGGCGCCAGGGAGAATTTTCTGCATGTTTCTGCAAACGTGTGGGTTGGTAGCTTGATAGCCCCAGTGTTCATTATCTCATCAACTCGAATATTATCATTCTCTAAATGCAGCCACACAAACACAGACGCATATATATTAACGCACATATTTACAAGCTGCCATTTTAATCACTTGTTCGCTTGCTCGCTACCTCTCAGAGACGCGTCCCACATCTGCGCTCTCACCACCTCTCGCATGGCAGTGTGCACATACACACCGGTGGCTCTCAGTGTGCTCTCGTAGCTATTAGGCAAGTATCATTAAAGCTCTTCAGACTAATTATCTCCCCTGATGAGCCGCAGGTCTCAATGGGACAACAGGGAGAGATCCGGCATGATTGACTCGGCCTGCGCTATCCTCAGTGAGCCTAATGCAGTGAAACACACACTTGTACACTAATGTACTGTAAGTAAGCTCACCCTATTCATTTCCATCTGTGCGAAAAAGACCTGTCGGTTTTTAGGCAAGAGAAAACATTTAATGGAGGGATGTTTGTGGGGAAGTGTAACAGCTTCGTGCACTTGTGCCAGGTTTCCACGCTTGTTTGAGCCAGGTGCCATGGGAATGCTGGGAATGTGAGCCGTCAGCGAGTGATGGTGACAGTTTGCCAAATAAATGGAAGGGATGAAGGCTGATGGAAGAATGGAGGAAGAAGCCCTGCGTTTGCTTTGCAGAAATAGTACCCATGCACCACTGATAAGCTCTGTCCCAGCCTAAGAAAAAGATTCCCTCCACTGGGTCATCATTCACTTTAATTCCCTCATTCCTTAGTTGTTTTTTTTTACCAAGGAGGTTTGGACAAATGAGGGTGATATTTGTTTTTCGCTGTAAGCCGGGCTTTTACGTCTGAGTTATGGCTGCCAAAAGACAGAGGAGGCCCTTTAGAAACTTAGCCACAATTAATAATTTGTAGCTTTAAAGGGCGTGTAAAGGGAGTGAAAAGAGTAAAAGTTAACCATTAGTAAAGGTCAGTATGTTAAGTCTAATAAGACTGAGAGATATTAGTGGAAGATTTGTCACCCAGAGACATCCCCTTGTGTGCCGACACTGAATATATGGAAGCAGATTCTGGATCAGGAACCTGGAATTCAAAAGAAACGTCTAGATGTTATTTATTTATTTATTTCAAATTGATAATTTGAGTTAGTGGCCGTCTAATTAACAAATTCATCTCATTTTGGAAGCCTTTGACATTCTGACACCAGTAAGGAATTTGAGACATACTGAGTTCATGAAGATAATAAATCTTTGCCCAGATTTAGATTTGGTAGAGGTCAGTGTCAACTCCTGAATGCTGCGTTTCAATGTTTAACGTTTCCTGACTTTTAATCTATGATCTCCATGATTTAATCTTTACCTAAGAAGAATGTCAAGCTTTAAAAAGGTGGGATAAAGTTACTTATAAGTAGGACTAGTTGTTATTATTAGGGGTACATATTACTTTTCTGAATTTTGTCTTCTTTGAATATTAGTTACTGGTGCATGTCACATAAAGTGTAAACAATTAATAGTCTTAAGAGCTGAACAAGAAGTTGACTAGAAAACCCTTGTAACTCCTTAATGCAGACTGGTAGATGAACTAGTCACAATCCAGTTAGGAATGACCAGAAAGGTCAGAAATACATTTTATAAAAGTTTACTAAAGTTATTTCTGGGAACTCTTTCGAGATTTCTGAGAAGCTGTTTTTAGTTTGATGCTTAAGGAAACAGGCATCTTATGATGCCAATAAAAACGATCAATTAGAGACAAATTAACAAAAGTACTCAGTTATATCATCCAATTATCAAGAGTTATTTTGCAGATTGAAAGAAAATAATTAGTACAAAGAGGTTTAATAAAAAAACCACACCAATTAATACTAAACTGATTTCATTGGCGTTCTAGTTACCCTTCAGTTTCCTGTCTTTCTCTGAGGTGCTAGAAAAAGGAAAGGAGGGAATGTGGACCAGGGAGAAATCCTCAGAGCAGATGGCAGAGTTTCCCCCTGTCTTGGGGGATTATAGACACAGCTGTCATTGTTGCATGTATGTGTTTATTTGATTTGGTGTGTTTGCATGTGAAACTCTGACTTACTCCATGTGTTTCCTGGTTTTTCTTGCATCTTGGTAATATTAGATCACATCCATGTGTTTATGGCTGTAACATTCTTTTGCAAATGGTTGGCGTGTTTGTAGACACCCGTCCCCCCCCAAAAAGCCTTAGAAATATATCACTTCCATCACCTGTTCACACTCCCTCTCTTAACCCAGCTTTGCTGTGCCTGTATCATTAGGTGTTATCTCCCTCTAGTGGTACTTTATATTATTGCAGCCTTTTTCAAGCCTCCCATAAGGACTGAAAACACTTTTTAGACTCATTATCAGATACAATAATATCCATTAATGTATTTGAAAGCAGTGTCCTAATCCCTTTTCAGTCACTGTTGCATTGTTTTTTTCTGAACAAAACTTTATTGTTTGTTCTGTTTTAATGCAATGTGTTGAATTACATATTGAAATGATCCAGTTTACCGCCTACAAGAAGGGACTGAGGAGGCTGTTTATATTGAGGAACCTAAAATCCTTCAGGGTTTCCACCAAGATGTTGCAGAAATCTTTTTAAACTGTTGTTGAGAGTGTCATCGCCTCTGTCATCCATCATCTGTTGGGGCAGCAGCATCAGAGGAAAGGAGCCAAAAAGGCTCAATAACCTGATAAAGAAGGCTGGGTCTGTTCTGTGGACGACTGTGTAACCTCTGCAGATGATGACGCAAACAAAGATTTCACATAAAATCAAGAAAAGAATTGACTACCCCAAACATCCTCTATACGAAACTGTAACTGGAAAACAGTCAAAGGCGTCTTTAGCTTAGCCTTAAAACCGAGCGCTACCATCTATAACAACTCCTTGGTCAAAGTTACCTTAACATTTAAGTTACCTTTGGAATAAATGAAGTATTTTTGATTTCATTTCATTTAAGTTAGATCTATTCGTCTTGAGCTAAGACATTACAGTACACAAGAAAGTGATGCATTTCTTTTGTTACTGGGTTGAAAACTATGTTTATTTTTTAATTCTACATAATTGTTACAAATATCAAAATATAAAAACGCATCTATCCTGTTTCTGCAACAGTGGTATTTTTTATTTATTTTCTATATTTTCAAACTTACTAATATAAATAAAATTGTGTTTTTTATATATGAGTAGATATTTATCAAAAATCATTACTTGCCATTTTTAAAAGATCATATTTCTCTAATTGAGTTTTATTTAGGTTTGAGTTTTATTTAACAGAGAGACTTTGGGAATTTGAATTTTTAAGCTCATTGTTGTGCTTCTCAAACAATTCCCAAACCATTCTTTTCTTTTGTCAGGGAACTTGTCTTTTTGTTTTGTTTTTAATTGTCAGTAGGATGGTCATCGATGCTTGTGGGAAGTAAAAGTTCCACATATGTCTGCAGAGCACATGCTACCTATGCTTGGACTCTGTTAAAAACTCAAAGCTTCAAAGGTAAAAGCATGATTATAAGCACTAGACCACAGACAATTAAAAGAAGATGGCCCTCTTTGAGTGATGACGCTTTCTATGACCTGGACAGCTGGTTGTGTCAGCAGCTCCTACCAGGCAAACGACTTCAGCAAAAGACAAGCCGGCAAAATCGGTGTCACTCTTTAGAAATAGTTTTCTGTTCAAACCTTGGATCTTTCCATTTTAAACTTAGTCAAAGACAACATTTGATATGTTGACGTTGGTTTCAAAGTCGTCAGATCTTACATTAGATGATGAACTGTGAGATGGAATGGATAACAAGTCCAATACATGGAGGCCCCCACCAAACAACGTCCTTAACAAATAGCGTAGCATAACACCTTTGTTCCACATATCACAGTACTCCTGTGTAGATAATGTCTTAACAATCAGAGCAACAAATGGTGGATCAAAACGCCTTGTGGCACAATATATAATAATTGTTGAATCTGATCAGTGCATGTCAATTTTGTGAAAAGGACAGCTCTCTGAGTCTGAGAGTATTTATAAAAGCAAGAATTACTTTGTGACTTGATCTCTAAAAATGTGTGGCTGGAGCTGCTTCTATTAGATTAAACGTTGCTGAGTCATTGTGAATGTGAGTCCTGTTTTAAAATATTTTCACCTTTAGGAAAGAAAAAAAATGAATGAAATGTAGCTCATTTTTGAAATTAAGTTAAAGCCTTTATGACTCAAACTGGAAAAAGACAGCTCAAGAGGAAGCAGTCAGAAATGGAAATGCTGAAGGACAAAAACAAAACAAGAACAGCGGAAAACAGTCTTTTATTTAAACAGAACATAACTTTGTTAATTCTTAACAAATATCTTCATTTTTAAATAGCGACTTTTAGGAAAAACATGGCCTCCTTCTGGCTACTGCAGATTTACGAGCCTATGCTACTTTACGTCATCCGTGGACCATGGCACAGCAGTTGTAACCTGGGGAGTGTATACGGCCATCACCTGTTTGATCCAGCTGGTGTATGCACACATCTTGGTGTAAACTGTGGGGTCAGCTGGATCTTCGCAGCCATTATTAAACCATTTCAAGCCTTGCAGTTGACCATTACACACCAGCACGTTGCTTGAACCAGTCTAAAAAACAAGGATAAAACAAGGTTATATTCCTTTGTTTAAACTGAAGAATATCTTGAAGACGTCACGGGAGGATGTGGGACAGAAGGAAACACAGGAACAAATAGTAAGCATCAGTTTATCTGCTTTGTGTTCATACTCACCAGACAGTTGTCTGTATTATTTTGACCAGCACAGACCATGACACCCCAGAGCTGACATGAAGGAAAAGTATTCAGGCAGGTCATATCATCCACCACAGGAACAGTCAGACACTTCAGACGCCAGGTGGGCTCATCTGGTACAAGTGGAGACGGGTGGTGTTTAGTTTCATTTAGTTTAAACTGTTTACTTCGATTCATACATGTATCTTATCTTTGTCGTAAATAGCTTAAAATCTGTGTTCCATTACTTGTTAATTTGCTACCCAAAACAATTATTCAACAAGGTAATATTTTATTCCACACAGGATTTAACAGATTCTATGGAGCATGAAGACCTAATCCTTTGGTAAATCCTGATTTCAGCCTCGACCTCTTTTAATTAGTTCTGATCACTGACAGGGTTCTCTGGCAGGCAATTAGAAACTGATTAAAAATGAAAATTGAAATAAATAAAAAAATTGTATTCCCCTTTGGTGAGCAGAATAAGAACCAGCTCCACAGTGAATATATTTGTATATTTCGATGAGCTTTACTTTGAACTAAACTCCCATCATTCAGAGTGAGCTTGAGGGAATTGTGTGTTAACTTTTCCATCCAATCTCGAAAAGGCAAAAAACAAACAAACAACAAAAAACAAACATATCAACAGATCAATTATAAATTTAATTTTGATAGAAAATAAATTGTGCAGTAAAGATATGAAAAAATATAAGTGTAAGCTAACAAAGTAAACTAAACTGTCCCTGAATCTGAAGCTGACTGAGCGACGGACAGAGATGATTATTCTTTGAGCAAAAACAAAATTTTGTTCTGAACAAAGAAACTTCTCGTCTGACAATTAAGTATAGGCACTATCGATTTCTGTTTTATAATTACAGGTTTGGTGAAACAAGCTAACATGTAAAGGGTTTAAGAAATTTATGAGCAATTTTCCGTTTTTTCCTCTTTTTTCTGAAAGTCCTTCTTTAAACCTATGAAAAAAACTACAAAGCTTGATCAAAAATTAGACCACAGATTTGAACATTAGTTTAATTTTTCTGATTCGCACAAATATGAAATGAAGAAGACATGTTTCTGTTCAATTCATTCCCCTCAGTGTAACTTTTATGTAATTGAATCATTAGGAAAAATGCTTTTGTGTGATGAATAGCTAAATTAGTTCTTGATTAGTTTTATGAGTAGTCTCCTGATGTGCTTTTCTTAGAATCAGTGATTGCAGTCTGATTATTTTTGACTAATTTGATAAATCCTACAATGGGAAGTATGCAAAATTCTCCTTGCTTCTGTAAATTTGTGGGAAAGATAATTGAATAGGAGCATTAAAAAGTTACTGCTCAGATAAATCAGAAACAAAACAAAGACTCACAGCACATTCAGTTTTTTTTCCTTTGTTTTTGTTTGTTTGGCTTTTTTTTTTTTTCTTCAACATTTGTTTCAGAATCATTAATACAAATATATTTTCCATACTCTGCATTTTGGAAAGTAGCTTTCAGATTTAACTTTGATGAAGACTAAAGCTGCAAATGCTTTCCTCTTGTTTATTACAGCTACACCTGATGCTGTAGTTGATAATTAGCTCCAAGTCCCCCGCTTGCATCCACTTACTCTGGCTTGGGACAGTGGAGCCCCACCCACTGACGGAGCAGATCTCGCCGGTGTATGTGCAGCGGCTGGGTAGCGGGATAGGCTTCACCTGCTGGTTTAACCTGGCAGGTTCAGACAGACGCACCATTGTGAGGCTGTGGAGTGGTGAGCGATAGGGGCTGTGTTGGATCATATCAGCAACTCTGATGTGCTGCTCTGTCCCTTCCTCCACACTTAGGTCATGCTCCCCAAGAGAAGCAATGGTCTGGTACGGCCTGAAAATAAGCAAGGACTGCCTTTTAATCAATCAGAAATACCAATGAAAGAAAAACAGCATATTACAAGAGGTTGATTGTGATTCCATAATTAGGCTGGAAACCCACTGGGTTGTTCAACCAGTCAGTTTCAGCTTTTCTGGGTCTGAATATTCAAATGAATGAAATTGTAACTCTACATTTTCACACAAAAAGCCATACAATATGATTTTGCCTTCCTAAAAGCCTTATATTTTCATGCTATTGTTTGCTGACCCTTACGTTGGTGCACACTGAAATGAAGTCACTATCCACCACTGATCAATGAGAGCTCCACTGCATCCCACTCCTCCTCCATGCAGCCTCACATGCCAGGGTCTTGAATGAGACTGGCACTCCTCCTGAGCTTCCAGCGGGTACGCTCCTATGCGCAACCATTGATTGCAAGAAGACCATTATTTTAGGCTTAAAGCTTCATTTTTATTTTGCTTTAAGCATGAAAGAAACACCTACCTGCGAGCCCAAAGCTAACAACCAGGAGGAGAAGATGCATCGTGTTTCTCTGGGTTTCTTCCCAAGTAGAGATTGCAAGACAATTAACCTGGTTCGTGTCTGTCATAATGTTAAGGACAGAGGGAGGAGCAGATACTTATTAATATTCAGCGTCATTTCCCTTTCAGTCCTGGAACTCTCATATCTTATCAGAGTAAAATCCTTCATTTTGCAACTATTTATATTTGAAGTGGCACACCTTGTTTCCCATAAAGACTTTTGATAATCCTCTTTTACCAAAGGGAAACACTTTGTTTTTCACAATATCACAAGATCTTTCTGTGAAAAACTCTGTTACATCAATAGAGATTTCTAAAATTGGGCCAAATTTATTTTCTAGATTATTCTGACTAGAGCTGCAGTTTGAAATAAAAACTTCACTGTATAACTGAAGTCCTGTGTTTAGTCTTTCTTCCTGAACAAGAGATGCACTGGGGACGCCCACGTATAATGTACCACATTTATCTCACGTCGTAAATGTTTACGCAGTAAACACTTGCATAAGATAGATAAAAAGTGTAGTCAAGTTATCAATAAAATCAAAAATACAAATCCCCATCATAAGCTTGTGTATGTTGTTACCAAAAAACAAAGTCTGAGTGTTTTTATTTTTATTTACTTAAATTATCAAGAATAAAAAAGTGTAATAAAGATTAATACCAACAACTTCTTGAATAAAAAATTGTTAATTTGGGTTTTGAACATTGTAAAAATGGATGCAAGTGAAAAAAAAGTCAAATACAGACATGTTTCATTTGTATTTGGTTTAAATAAAATATCAGGTACTTACAGTACAACCGTTTTACAGTAGATTTTGATAAAAACAATGATATCCTATTGTACGGTTTCCCCCCACACCTAATAACTTTTCAAATTCATTAACAGATTTTCAGTGTAATATTATAATACAACATGAAAAGAAACATCAATTTTTACATAACGTTCTTTTTTTAAGTAGTGCTGGAAACAATTGTGAAGGGTGCTGGATTGCTTGTATACAGTACAGTATTTTTTTGGGTGTAAAGATGAACATAAAGTAATATCACACCAACTTAATCATTTCATGTTTTTGTTTTCCCCAAAAATGGTCTCCAAAATGGACATTAGTGTCCTTGATAAGTAAACAAAGATTTTGTGCAACTCGTAAAGTGAAATAATAATGAAGATAAGCATTAGAACATGAGTCATTGGTCTCTTTAATAAAGTTAATGTTTCACCAACATGTTGTTATTTTGTAACAGTCATACCTTGTAAAAGTCAAAATGATTTTTTGATAAAGAAATGTATTAATCTTTTACACATTGCAAAAAAACAAAGTGATTTCAAGATAAGGAAAATCTATTACATAATAATAATAAATATTAAACTGGTGGTCGTTCCACCAGCGAGGAACCGCAAATGAGAAGAGTTTAGATTGACCTTCACAGGGCCTTGGTCGCGTTAGTTGGCGCTCCTTGGAGGAACAGAGCGTGCGGGCAGTGACATAAGGCTTTAAGAGGGTGCGGTGGTAGATGGGCGCTGATCCATCAAACACTCTGTATGCCAACATTAGTGATTTGAATTTGATGCATGCAGCTAAGGGAAGCCAATGGAGTTCAGTGAAAAGGGGTGTGACTTGCGCTCGTTTTGGGTGGTTGAAAACCAAGCGAGCTGCAGCATTCTGGATCATATGTAGCGGTCTCACAGCACAGGCTGGAAGACCTGTTAGGAGGGCGTTGCAGTAGTAGGCGGGAAATGACCAAGGTCTGAACTAGGAGCTGTGTTGCTTGTTGAGTTAGATATGGCCTAATCTTCCTGATGTTGAATAGAGAGAAGTGACACGATCAAGCGACAGAGGCAACCTGATCCGCAAAGATCAGCTGATCATCGATCATGACGCCCAGGTTTCTTACAACCTTAGTGGGTGCGACAGATAGGGAGTCTAATCTGATGTTGAGGCAAATAGTTTCCTTGGTTGGGTCAGTTCAGTTTTGGAGAGGTTCAGTTGGAGGCGGTGATCTTTCATCTATGCAGATTTGTCAGAAAGACAGGCTGAGATTCGTGTTTGTACCAAGAGGTCATCTGGAGGAAAGGACAGATAGAGCTGGGTATCATCTGCATAGCAGTGACAGGAGAAGCCATGCAAATGGATGATTGGGCCCAGCGAAGTAGTGTACATGCTAAAGAGGAGGGGGCCCAAGACTGAACCTTGGGGCACCAATGTGGTGAGATGGTGTCGCGTCGATGTTTGGCCTTGCCATGGCACCTTGAAGGATCGTCCTGTGAGGTAGGATTCAAACCAGGAGTGTGCACTGCCCTCAATGCCGATGTCTGCCAGCTTGGTAAGTAGGATGCTGTGGTTTACAGTATCAAATGCAGCTGAGATGGTGGATTATATTTATCTCATATATTTCACCAGAGCTCAAACACAAAATGCTATACACAAACTTTTTTAAATGATTAAATGGTGTGTTTAGGCTGACTTTAAAATCCCTTTGAGCCACTTTGTGTTAGAGTTTGTATGTTTCCAGTGTGCATGAATGGATTCTCTCCGGGTGCTCCAGGTTCCTCCCAATTAAAAAAAGTGACATTGTTTAGTGTGAGTGGGCAGAGGCAAGTAACGCAACAGAAAATTATGCCAAAATTTAAAAATGGGACAATCTGAATGACCCATGGACAAAACAGCAAATGAACAAAATGTATAAATGCAATTTAAAAATGTACTAACCAAGTAATGAAAACATTAGGGGATGTATACAGAAAACGCAGGTGTGATTGTAGAATATGACCGTTAGAGCTACATTTTTAAAACACATACGATTCATGTTGTTGGAAACCTCAGATTAATTGCACCTTAACATGGTGGTGGGGTTTGTGTACCCCTATGAACCTTGAGGCTGTTGTAAACCAGATTGTGGAGACTGAGACCCTTGTGCCACCGCCTGACTACCACCAAGTACCTTTTGGTCAAGATGTGGCCCCCGGGGTCAGCCATGTTCAGCCCAACGGCAAGGGGGACGTGTGCATTGTAATATAGGTGGCACCCAAAGGCAGAGATCTTGGCTGTCTGACTCTGGGCTGTAGAAGATGGCTGTTCAGACATGAAACTTTTCTTCTCTGGTGGGAAGGCAGCCTGAATTGGTGTGTGAGGTAGAGATGTTCCAGCTAGGACACTTTTCCGCACTGGAGTTTCCCCAGGCGTCGACATAGGTTTGGCATACTTGATGCCCCCCATCTTGGCACCCGTATGCTGGGGTTCACCGCGATGAATGAGAAAGTGGCCTCTGTCCACCTAAGGGTGGGGGGATGGGTCCTGACTGTTATTTGTGCTTATGTAGCAAACAGCACTTCTGATTACCCACCCTTTTTGTAGTCCTTGAAGGGGGTGTTGGAGAGCACCCCTCCTGGTGACTCCCTTGTTCTACTGGGGGACTTCAACCCTTAAGTTGGGAATGACAGTGTGTTGTTGGAAAGAATGGGCCTCCCAGTCTAAACCCGGATTATGTTTTGTTGTTGGACTTCTGTGGTGACTTTAAATTTCTGCTCTTGAACCCTGAAAAGACAGAAGTTGTTACCTTTTGACCAGAACCTATAAAAAAGAAATTGCGTAGTCAACCACTTAAACTAGATAGCACCAAATTGGCCTCTGGTAACAATGTTAAGAACCTTGATGTTATTTTTGAATAGATTTAAGATTCTTCTTTTGACATATAAATCTCTCACTAATCAAGCTCCATCATACATTAGAGATCTGATTACTCCTTATATCCCTAACAGAGCACTTCGCTCTCAGACTGCAAGTTTACTGGTGGTCACTAGAATCTCTAAAAGTAGAATGGGAGGCAGATCTTTTAGTTATCAGGCGCCTCTCCTGTGGAACCAGTTTCCAGCTTTAGTCCATGAGGCAGACACCCTGTCTAGTTTCAAATCTAGGCTTTAAACCTTCCTTTTGATATAGCTTATACTTAGGTAGAAGAAGAGTAGACAGCCTAATCTGATTGGGGGAAGAAGTCAGTCTAGACAGACGGTTCTCCTTTGCTCTACCTTCTTCATGTCTCACTCTACAGGGTTAGGTTATTTAAATTGTTTCTATAGTTATGCTGGTATAGGCTTAGATTGCAGGAGTACAATCTGACCACTTCTCTCTATGCTACTTTCTTCTTTTGTCTAATCTGCTTTAGTTACCGTTATCTCAACCTTGTTAACCTTTTGTTTTCTCTTAGTGTTCTTCTCTCCATAGTAGCCACACCTGGGCTGGCGTGCTGTTAGCTGAGACAGCTTGTTGGAGGAGAACATGGGCTGAGATGCTGCCAGCAACGATCTACAACTGCTGCTATCAACTGTTTTTTTCATTTTCCTCTGCATTTATTTTAGTTTTCTGCCTTTTCCATCCACCAGTAGGTTGTGGCAGACGGCTGCTTGTACTGAGCCAGGTTCTGCTGGAGGTTTCTTCCTGTTAAAGGGGAGTTTCTCCTCTCCAATGTTACTACATGCACGCTCAGTATGAGGGATAGCTGTAAGCTCATCGACAACACACGCCATTGTTTCGGTCTGCTGATTCCAGAGGAGTGAATGCTGAAAGTCAATGACTCCATGCATCTGCTGGTGTTCCTTAAATTGGAAACTTTTTAAAACTGATTTGTAATGATGCATCTATGATTTTAATTGGTTTTCTTGTAAAGTACCTTGATACGACTGTTGTAAATTGAGCTATATAAATGAACTGATTCTTGACATGGATCATCCATAACTAATACCATGTTCAGGCATAACGCTGTCCATATAGGCTTTTGGCACCAGGACATTCTTGGTTCCATGTTCTTCACATAAAGAGGACCCAGTTGAAGTAGTCTGGGCATCTTATTAGGATGCCTCATGGATCCCACCCTGGGGTGTTGCTGTGGGCACCTCTGGGAGGAGACCCATGGGTAGATGAAACAATGAAAAATACTGATAAAATTATATAATAAATGTCAAAATGTGTTTTATAATCTAGATTATAATATAAATATCAGTTATTCTCAGGAGGGCCTACAAAATAAATGATAAAATACACTAAAACTCTATCAGTAAAAGTATTTAACAGGTGTTTAAAAATGTAGTAAATAAAAAAAATAATGCTGTTATTCTGTTTAGCTATAGATATAGAAGCAGTTGTGTCATAACCATATTGTGTCATTGGTCTTCTCTACAGACGAAACAAACTTCTTTTAAGATGAAAGAAGACTTAGACAGACATAAAGAGTGTAAAAACACAACAGTCTATAGCTTTAAATAAACTCCAGATACAATTTTTGTATAAATACTTTATTTCAAGATACGTCACAAACATTATGCTTATTTAGGGGTGGGGTTCTCAATTAAGAGGCAATAAAGTTCATCTAGGTGGCATTAGACCATGACGTTTTCCATGTTCAAGAGCTCACCATAGCTGTCCATCTGGTTCCTGCGGGGACGCTGTTCTCCAATATGTGTTATCAGTTTAGGGGTTTAGAAAAGCACAATAACTAGTGCACTGTCCACCATTTCAGTCGTGAGGCTCTGTGTGTTGACCCCTGTATGTGCTGGCTGAGCTTCATCATGTTTTTGAATAAGGCACATGTAGTAATTTCAAAACAGTTTTTTTATATATATTTTTTGTGAATATTCTTTTCCTAGTGGTGGAAAAAGTGGTAAAGCTGGTCTTGCACAATGCCAGCATAGGTGGTCACCACAGTGCTGGTGTCAGTGTAAAGATTCCTAAGAAAAAAAAAGAAAAAAATGGAAAAATAAATATTTTGACTTCCGCTCAAGCTTTATCAATGAAGCTGTACCAGACAAGCTCTTACTTTGCTTTCTCTTCCAGTTTTAGGCCTTTGAGGCTTTCCACGTATCCACTCATAGTGTTGACTGCGCCGTCGTAGTAGGACTTGACAGCACCGGAGATCTTGTTCAACGTACCCTCCTCTTCCTCCACTTGCCTCGTTAAACGAAAGCTTTCGGTGCCTGCAGGAGAGGAGGTCAGAGGAATCAGAAATGGGTGGTATTCCTTATACAAAAACAAGTGAATTGGACAAATTTCTCGTGCCTACGGTTTGTAACATCTTGTCATCTTACAATTCCAAACTTCTGTCTAGTTAATCTGAATTTTATGGGATAGACAAAAAAAGGTGCATAATTGTGAAGTGAAAATTAAATATGGGCTTTTAACCTGAAAATAACTGTTTACTGATATTCCCCCTTCTTTACCGAGATGGCAGTAAATAAAACAAACTTTGCGATTGTTGAGTGACAAAATTTGCACACACGCAAAAAAATGTAATTCTTTTACAAGGCACATAATGAATTTAGTCAAGTTTATTCCCTTTGCAAAACACTGTATTACAATCTTATACAATAGGTTTCCCTCCATTTTCTTTTTGACAAATAAAGCTTTTTATCTGCTAAAAATTATTTAGTAATTTCTTTCATTTTCTTTAAATTTCTTTTATATTTATATTTTCAAATTTTAAAAGCATCTAATTGCTTATAAATTGATTTGGTATTTATCAAATTTCTACATTTACACACACACAAAGGGAAAATGAAAACCAAAAGAAATAAATACGTGATGTCAGTTTAGTCTTCCAAATTCATCTAGGATCATTTTTAGTTAATGTTTTATTACGCATAAAACAAACTTACTGAGAGCAAGAAATGCAACAAGCACTGTAACGGCCAACAGTTTGTTCATGGTGGTTTGGATCTGTAAACAGACATAAAGCAATATTACACCTCTATATCCACTAGGGTGAGACACAATCCAAGATTTAATCCCTCATGCCTCTGATGCATCAGTGAGACATTAAAGGTACGTGTTAGATTGTATTTCATGTTTTAACTACTAAATAAAAACTATTTCTGAATTGAAAGTGAAATATAAATGAAACCTGGAAAAAAATCACAACTAAAAAACTATGCTCAGACTTTTTTTTTTGAAACGTGGCAAAAAGTTTCAGTACTCACTGTCTTCCTGTGAAGAAATCAGAAAAAGAAACAAAAGTCGGAAGAACCGCTGGCCTGAGCTGTTTATATAGGAGTGTAAATGTGTTGACTTGTCGCTCTCAGAGCCAAAGTGCACTCTACTGGGTAGATAGCCCACAACAGTTTTCTGATACCCATTGTCCTGGGGAAGTGTGTCATCGAAGAGATTGTGATCACATGAGTATAAAAAAAGTGCGTGTAAACACCTAAACCATCCAAATACAGCTGGAGATAATGCAAAGTTGCAAGAATGTTATTTCAGCATAATCTGTTCAGCTAAAGCTGTATTGAAATCAGCTTCAGGATATAATCCTTCTTATTGATTGGTCTGGAGCTTCTGCAGCCCACACTCACACGTCCACAGGGAGGTTACTTGTTAATTGCATAACACGATGATGTGTTCAGTCCTTAGTACTATTAAGTTGGTCTTAGGTCAAGTCTGTTTAACACGTCATCAGTCCTGAGTCTGGTTGTTAGTCCACTCAGCCAGCTGTGGACTGAGTTGATCAGTCCATAAATGTCACAGGTTTGCTCTAAATAAGGTCTTTATATTTGCATCTTTATGGATGTGTTGTATGTTTTTGCTTTTTGTTGTGCATGTCTCAGACAAAGAAAAACTGAATAACTTTACTGTGTGTAAAAGGGTCGCCAGACTGATCCGACTCTGTTTAAAGAGGTAAATGACCCCCACACCTAAAACTAGTTGTGTCACAACTGGAAAGAATTACTATCAAGTATTTTAGATAACTGAAAATGCCTGTGAAGATGATTTTTTTTCCTTTCAGAGTTGGCGCTTGATGTTGAAACAACTCTAAAACACAAATGGTTTGATTCAGGTCACAAAAAAAAAATTGTATTTATGAAAAATACTTCTAGTGTTTAAGGTGTTTTGGGGCATTTAATAAATAAAATAAAGCATCTTTTCTCTAATTCTCTACCAAATGTTAATAATTCATCAGAAGACAATTTTTAATGCTAAATCTGAATCTTGGTTTTAAAATATTAGTAAAAAAAGGACATTATTTGTAAAACGATTCCAATTATTTTGAAACCAACTTTTCCCTATCAGTGTTAAAAATGAAAATATCAAACTAACCAAAGTAAATAAACTGACATTTAGAATTTTGTTTACACATTTCTCTGTTGTGAATAAACAACCAAAACCGTGTGTTTTTGTTTTATTACAGAAAACCCAATCAATGTCATTGTTTACTTTTATTTATTTTGCCTTTGGTTCTTTAGACTTTGGACATATATTGATTGTAAATATTTTGAATCAGGTTAATATGTACTAATTCTTGCCATTGCTCAAGTCTAAGCACAATCCTGCACTGTAAACCCGAATAAGAACTTAAAAAAAGTAAGGCAATCAATTGCCTAACTATTTTTAAGTTCTTAAACAAAAAAATTTGAGTATATAACTACATATATATTTTGAGTTCATGTTAAGCGTAATTTTAAATTATCATTAAATTAGATTTACTAATTAAGCCAACTCAAAAATGTTATGTTTCTGCTACTCAGAATATTTTATTCATTTGTCTCATTGCAATAACTCAAGAAATTGTGATAATCGAGATATTTATGTTTCAAGAACTTAACATTTATTAGTTTCTCCAATAAATCGCTTGATTACCCGCAACTCAAAAAAATAGACCGGTTACAACTCAAAATCATTTACCCCCAAACTTAAAATATTTGTGGCAACTGATTGCCTTAAAAATAACAAGTACTCTTGATTTTAAAGTCCAAAAACAAAAACAAAAAACATAAAATAAAAATTATACATATATGTTTTTGTATTCTGATGTTAAGTAGAAACATTTCCTGGCAAGTCTTTCAGCAAACAAATATCTGAAATAAAAAAATTAAAAACACAAATAAATAAATAAATCAACAATTAACAAGTTTTCTTCCAGCTATTTTGTTTATACTGGTACTTAGAAAAAAAAATCTTCATGTCCTAAATAGCTTATAAACAGTTAATACAACAATACAAGGGGTGCATACGCAAGTCTTGGGTCCTGAACACAGGTTTGACTTTAGAGATTTGCCCACTCCTGTCCCTTTAAGCACAAAATGAAACAAACAAAAATAATATTGTTAAATTCAGTTTAACAACAAAACAAATGAAGACAACAAATAGAAAGACAGTGAGCTATTTAGCTGAAAACCCTTGTGGAATATGCTCTAACAGAGTGAGCCATCAGAACCAACCACTCTTTAGATCTTGAGTTAGACACACAACATAAAATCAGTTTTAAAAGTCTGAGGTTTGGGTGAAAGTTTAGTCATCAAGACCAAGCAAGATGTTTTGCGTGAACTCAAAAGTCCTTGGGATAGCTGAGAAAAAAAATAAAAAAGTAACCTAAATTAAATTTATTAAATTTGTTTAGCGAGGATAAAAACAGACTAAAGTGTTTACTGCTATTACCTCAGACTGCATATCAAGAGCCTTGAGCAAAGTTAGGCAGAAAGTTAATCTCTGAACAACTTTTTGATGTTGGGGTGTTCATTCTCAGGTTTTTTTCCACTTCCATTCCCAGCAATTACAGCAACCTCCTGACATCCAGCCCTCCTCATCTTGGTCGTGCAATTGCCCCATCAAACGATCATACCCATCATACTAACAGTGGACAACAATATGGACAAACAGATCAAAACAAAGTAGATGTGCAGAATGTCTGTTAGACTATTCAAAGCATTTTATTTCACAAATGAGTCAAAGTTGGGTAAAGTTGGGCTTGTAGCATCCATTAATTCTTATCATAGCAATAACTAAACAAACAAAATAATATGTATTTTTTATTTTATTTAACCAGCTAATTTAATTTGCAGAGAGCAGTTTTTTACTTAGCCCAAAGCACAATGCATGAAGTTAGCTTCTGCTTTCACTCACAACACTGACACAGCTCCACCTCAGATTTGGAGTTTTTATTGAGTCGTACATGATACCTAACTATTGGGATCAGTCAGTTTTTTTCAGCCTGCCCATGTTTCCTATAGAGCTAGATGGAAGGACGACTTTGCCTACTAGCTTGCTAAGCTAACGGTTAACCATTCAAAATTTCAAGCGCGACTCACTTTGTCCGTCGAAAAAACACATTGAACCTCCAGAAACAAACATTCATCCAAGTTTTATGTTCCCTACTTACATTCAAACTGGGACACACAAAGCAGAGCAGAGCTGAGTGTTACCTTTTGCTAATGTCTCCCGCTCTTTTCCTAACGTCTCCCGCTCTTTTCCTAACGTCTCCCGCTCTTTTCCTAACGTCTCCCGCTCTTTTCCTAATGTCTCCCGCTCTTTTCCTAACGTCTCCCGCTCTTTTCCTAACGTCTCCCGCTCTTTTCCTAATGTCTCCCGCTCTTTTCCTAACGTCTCCCGCTCTTTTCCTAACGTCTACCGCTCTTTTCCTAACGTCTCCAGCTCTTTTCCTAATGTCTCCCTTACTTTTCCTAATGTCTCCCGCTCTTTTCCTAACGTCTCCCTTACTTTTCCTAACGTCTCCCGCTCTTTTCCTAATGTCTCCCGCTCTTTTCCTAACGTCTCCAGCTCTTTTCCTAATGTCTCCCTTACTTTTCCTAATGTCTCCCTTACTTTTCCTAACGTCTCCCTTACTTTTCCTAACGTCTCCATTACTTTT
Organism: Orestias chungarensis; assembly: GCA_032876305.1. Classification (NCBI taxonomy): domain Eukaryota; kingdom Metazoa; phylum Chordata; class Actinopteri; order Cyprinodontiformes; family Cyprinodontidae; genus Orestias; species Orestias chungarensis. Next base: position 2,422,861 of record JAVLVB010000513.1, on the reverse strand, counting down.
CCTAACGTCTCCCGCTCTTTTCCTAACGTCTCCCTTACTTTTCCTAACGTCTCCCGCTCTTTTCCTAACGTCTCCCGCTCTTTTCCTAATGTCTCCCGCTCTTTTCCTAACGTCTCCAGCTCTTTTCCTAATGTCTCCCGCTCTTTTCCTAACGTCTCCCGCTCTTTTCCTCTGTTCCAGTCTTTCTGCCTGAAGGTAAAATGACGCAAATACTACAAAATAAAATATGTCAGTGGTTCAGGTGCAAGCGACTTATTTTTTTAATTTAAAAGTAATCTTTCAAAAATCCCACATTTTTATATGCAAACTATTAACAATGAAAACTAAACTAAACAAAATAAATAAACATATATAAACGTGTGTGTGTGTGTGTATGTGTGTGTGTGTGTGTGTATGTGTGTGTGTGTGTGTGTGTGTGTGTTTGTGTGTGTGTCTGTGTGTGTGTGTGTGTGTGATACTTCATATATAAAATATATTTAATGCAATTAATTTATTGTCAATTCCTCCCTAAATTTATTTATTTATTTTTTATTTTCAAAATAAATTATAAATTCATGTTTGATCTATAAAGGTTTCAGTAACTCTGAGTTAATCATTTTAAGTAACGGTTACATGAAATGTAAAATGTTCACAGTATTTTAACATTTCAAGTTAAATCAACTCAAAAAGAAGAAATTGCTACTGGCACTAAACATCTTTAAGTAAGTACAACTTTTTCAGAAAGTTTTAAGTTCACACTACTTAATAAAATTACTTATTTTGAACATTCGGGTTTACAGTGTGTCTTAATGTTAATTCATGGAATTTCATATAAAAAAACACAACCCAACTATGCCTGGAAAAAGAAAAATATCAGAAATACTCTCAACTTATCCAGAAAAGTGTCTGATGATAATACCAGAATATATTCTTTACATAATTACATATTTTACATAATTACATATTTTACAGAAGTTGGAAGTTTTTTCTTTAAGATTTATAGAAAAGTTTAATGTAATTTTGCTTAGTCTGGTAAGTGGCCTCAAAGTATGGAATTTGATCCTTCCTTTTTTGTTTTTCTATTTTTTCACTCAGCTGTGAAAATTTCTGTTCCATACCAAGATTGTAGCAAAACCACTGACATTAATGTGAATGCATTTTTGTTTCCATAACTCTTTGATACTTTCATATAAAACCCAGTGAAAAAAAATGACCATTGAATGTCACCTAATGATAAATAAAACATGCAATTGTATTATCTTGGTATGCATAATAATAATAATTGCCAAAATATGCATTTATGTAAGAAAACAATAGGAACTTGTATCTTTATTATCCAATAAGCCACACGGGGAGGGGAACAAACACACTGAACAAGGCGCTCTCAAAACTGAAGACCAAAACTGATACCAGTAAAATGAGATGTCTGGCAGATAACGAATATTGGTGCATGCTGGTGGCAGTATGTTGGTGGCATCCTTCATCCCAGCAGAAATAGCAAAGTTAAAAACTGTATTTGTTGCAAAGCTGACACACTATCCATACATTCTGACAGAGCTTAAGCTATTCTACAAGAAAGTTGAAAAAGCTATAGTCTCTGGATGTGCAAAGCTGGTATAGTCGAACAGCAAACAACAACAAAATAACAGAGAGATTCTGAATGCAAATGCGTGTGAAATCTACAATTAAATCTTAAAACCATATTCAAAACCATATATTTATTTTTTGAAATAAAACACAATGTAAGTTGTATTGTTTAATGTCATACTGTAAGTCGGCCAGGGATAAGACGTTTCAGATCCTATATTAATGCTTTATTTTTGTTTGATATTTTTCCTCAATTAATAGTTTGAAGTCTCTAATTTCTATTATTGAAATTGAGTATATCATAGTAAAAATTAAACTGAAAGCTCATTTTAAAAACCACAGTACTAAGAGACCTACATGATATAGATTCAAATTTTTGTTTATGTCAAAAGCAATATTTACCTTTGATTTAATACTTAACCAAAGCATGATGGTTGTTATGCCACTTACCAGAATACATCCTTCCATCTCCTCAAAAGTTATCATGGACTCTTTTGTTGCTGATTAATAGTCTGTGTGTCTGCTCTGTCAATACATGTCTATGTTTTGGGTTATAATTGTATGATTCTATTTCCTTTTTTAATAATGCATATTAATGCGCACTACCAAGTGTTCAAAACTTGGTGTACTGTATCATAACCATACCTTGCTCTTAAACCAGTCCACGCTTTTTCTTCTCTGCTATGTATTTTGGGGTTCATACTGCTGTTTGTTCGTTAGAACTCGGTGATACTAAAGGAATTAAAAGTTAAAAAAGACTGAAGCTCTTGCCACATTGCTTAGTTTCTATTATTGCAAGAATTGAAAACATGCATGAACTTCTTTACACTTCACAGTCATGCATAACCTTGTTTGGTCTGTCGCAAAACCCGGAATAAAGAACATTTTCAACAAAAAAAGTAAAATAAAAAAATCACAAATACCCATTCATATGTTGTCAATACTGGTTTTGTATCAAGTTGTTAGAATAATTTTGTAAACCACTTTACAAGCTGGAGTTAACAGCTAAGTCGCTTTCTCTGTAACACCTACGTACTGATTCAGATCCAAGCAAACATTACAGCCTCACGTGTGATTCAGCCTCACATGGTATGTTACTCAGGGCAGTTTGAGTCCAGCTGCAGGGTTCAAGATGTCAGCAAAGCCGTGGGTCTCATCAAGTCCAGCTGACGAGCAACACTGGAGCTGCATGCTTGAACTGTCACTGCAAACAGCAGGAACAGCACCATGTTCTGTCTTGTCTACTATTCATTTTCTTGTGTGATGTATGTTATGTAATTTCAATGCACAAACTTTTATTTTGTTCCATTTCTTGTCCGTCTGCTGTTAGCCTGAAAGTAGGTAAAAAGGCACAAACTCTCCCCAGGCTCCTGAACAATGGGCAATCATCCAATTGACAGCACATTTTAACGTGGGATAAATATTTTTCACCAGATGCAAGTAAACAGATACTAGATCAGCGCTTGCAAAATAAAAAACCTTCTAAACTGTCACTTGTCATTGTTCCGTTTATGTGATTTTATAATTTGGAGGCTTAGAAGATTTTTTTTCACAACTTTCATGAGAAAACAGAATAATTGTTATTTTGCGAGTTTCATCAAACAAAATTTTTGTGCATCTTGTTCAAAATGTAACATTCAGTTTTTATTTTTAGAAAACTGATTGGCTATACTAAAGTGAGGATAGATAAATATTTTCATAATGCAAGATGACTATGATTGTATGTAGGAAGTATGCCACAGAATAAATATACTTCACTGTTTCTGCTGAAGTGATTCTTTAATGTAGTGATTTGTGTATACGTTTCATAGTTTTCAGTACATTTTATTGAACACGCGCACACATACGTACACAGTCTCACACAGACTTCTGTTTGTGTATCAAACATATAATACTGTACATGCAGAACTTGCGCACATGGTGACATGCTTGTAACTCTGCATGATCTGGCAAAGATGTTGATTTAGAAACAGGCAAATGAATCCTTCATGCAATGAGTATTTTTCCTTTCAGCCTAAATGGGTGTAGATTCTATCAGCTATCATCTATTACAGGCATCTGACATCCGCTTCAGTTGGCTCTTTTATTTCTATTATCATTATAAATCATTTTTTACTCAGCGGGCATGACTTGATCCAGGTAGAGCTTGATTTGATCGATGGCTTCGCTCAAGCTGTTTCCGACCTGGGGACGCAGGTACTGCTCGTACAAGCCAAGCAGTGATGAGCGGGCTCTGTCCACCATTGGCGATGCTTCTGAGGCCAGACCACTAAAAGAATTTTTAAAAGGGTTGAAATGTGAACATAAAATGTAAAAAAAAAAAAACATTTATTCTGCAAAAATAAAGACATGTCTGGGATGTTTAACTACAAGTTAATGGTTGAAAATATAATGTTCATGAGAAAGATGAGGCCAAAACATCAAGAACTTCTGCAGATTGAAAAGGCCGAAAGACCACTGACCTTGCAACTTTGGCGACCGCTTGTAGTTCGGGCTTGTTTTGCAGAGACTCAATGAACTCCTTGGTGTACTGTGTTTGTGCATTATCTCCAACAGCACCGTCCAGCTTGCCATAAGCATTGAGCAACCTCTTGTAGAAAGTTGCTTTCATGGACTCATACTTGTCGACAAGCTCCTGGCTTGGCGCAGCATCCTGGCTCACGCTCAAGGAGACTAAAAATGAGGAGAGATGAGTTTTACTACAGTTCGACTAAGTTGAATAAATGAAATGAATCCCAATATTTCATGAGAGAGGCTGATTTTATGTGTAAAAATTAGCATTACAACTGTATGCATGATTACTCAGACAGCTTTTGCATATTGCCTTACCCTGAAGAGCGAAGACAAGTGCAAGGATAACTTTTGTGTTCATCTCTGAAACAAGAAACAGACCAAATTTGCAAACATTAAAAAAAAAAAAATCTTATGTGAAATCAGTTATGCTTAAAAGACGAGAGGGTTAGCTCAATTTGCAAGTGCCGAGTACCTACTGTGATCGTTGGACGTACAGATCCAAGGAGTGACAGTCTTCTCT
>JAVLVB010000513.1:2397410-2411562 GCA_032876305.1 Orestias chungarensis | reverse complement strand
ACGTTTTCACAGCTTCCCCCCCCCCCCCCAAACAAGATTACAGATAAAAATTGGCAGTAATAGGTTATTATTGTCCATTTTATTGAGCAACATGGCTTCAGCCTTCAGATGGTGGATGAGCAGGTCTGCTGCCAGTGTGGGCGTTGGGGAGAGCAGGTCTTTGACTGGACCACATGTTTATTAAGACATTTCATTTATTTTTTCCTTAATCTTGTCAAACTTGTCTGTGAACCAGTTTCTGTGAAGGTTGGAAATGAAATTTTTTATACACTTTAAATGAAAGAAAAACCTTTTTTTCTATTTTATGTGTGTTACTCTACCTGGTGGTCTCTGCAAATTCGCTTGTCCTGATGGTGTCAAAGTGGGTTTTTGCCTTTTCAGCCACTGTCTGGCCGAACACTGTCAGCTTATCCCCAAATTTGGAAAACGTATCGGCAATTGTATCATCCTGAGCCTCTGCAGATCAGAGAAAGAACAAGGATATTGAGACTCATCGTACAAGATGATGACAGAAAGAAAATAATGAAAGTTTTTTGTATAGGAAAGCACAAAAAATGAACCTGTGTATGCAACAAAAGCCAGCAACAACACGGCAGCTGCAAGATACAGTCTCATCTTGGCGTTTTGTTCCTAAAAAATAAAGAGGTTTTTTTTATTCATTTTTCTATGCAATTGCAGTTGCAAGTCTTTTTCAAAGAAACAACAAATCATGTTTTTTTTGCCTCAGTAACTAAACAGCCTTTAAACATTTTATTCCACAAATAAAGGTTTGTCTTCAGAGAAAATCAGTTAAAACTTTACAAGAACTAAATCTCCAATGCTTTTGTATTGTTTTTATTTAAACTTATTTACCTTTTTTTTTGTTAATCACAAAGCAACCAAAGATGCTTTTTAAGTTATAGAATGTAACACATACCTCTTTTCCGTCTCTGAGCTGGAAAAAAAAAGATGTGTCTTGGAAGATCAGTGTGTCTGCTTTTTATAACCCTTCCCCTTTTCAGGAGTGTTATGCAAAACGCCAGATTTAGGTCAACGTGCAGACGAGACGGCCTTCAGGAATCCCTACCCACTCCATCGATCTGCTCCCATCTAATTACATTAAAAAACCTCACTGATGAAATAAACCTGCTGTAAATAAAAGGTTGCACAACTGCTATGAAACTGTTAAAAAAGATAGGTCCGATTCCCACATCACCTTTAAATGACGATTTGCGAATAAATGAAAAAAAGAGAAGAAAGGAGAATAAATTGATCATCTGAAAATTCAGCTGACGGGGGTTTAAAAAGATAAGCAAGAAGCTGATATAAAGGAACAGAGTTCACTGCTGAAAGAATGTCAGACACAAGCTATGTGTAAGCTACATTGGACCTGGATAATTGCCTCAGATTTGAGATTGCTTGACGCGATTTTGTTGGAGGGCAACTCAACCTTAGTGGTTTTAGTGCTATATGATGTGTGTCCTTGTGGTAGGGCCAATCTTGCAGTATGCAAATTGCAAAAGACCAAACTTTAGGTACAAATACAATTTGTGGGTTCCAAGGACATTTATAGGTAAAAATGTTTTTTTTAAACAGTTTTTATATTTAGCATTTAAAAAAACATACACACAGCATAACCTGTACGCATTCATAGAAAAAATGCCCCTTAGATGTTGTAGTTGCTGTGGAAGACCTGTGTGTGGCAACACAATGCAATAGTCACTGAATTCCATCAAAACAAAGAAGGTGTTGAGAATGCACTCAAAACCTACATTTGTTACATTTAATGAGCTTTAGAGTCAATGGTTTAGTTTGTGTTTGTAAAATTATCTTTTTCGAGTAGCTTAAAGCACCAACACACAAATACAGCAAATAAAAAAAATGCCATTCTTATGAAATGTAAATCATAATAGTATCTATTTTTATGGCCATTCATATTTTATGATGCATGACAAGGCTAAATGATAGATAGAATTGAGCAAGTTTGAGTATATGGATACAAAATGACTGTATATTTCTAGCTGAAACGATCTAAATTTTTGTGCTCAGCTACAAAATGGGTTAACAAACAGCAAGATGGCCCAGATCCCTTTTTTTCCTGCTGTGTAATTTTACTCTTTTAATTAGATAATTCATGTTTTTTTTACCCTGATTTCTTTTTTTGAATAAAAAAGGGAATTTACCCGAACAGAACCAGATGTGGCATATAGTTGATACGCTAACTAATCAGACAGACCATTTTAATTCGAAATAAATCTTGATTGATGCAACAGTTCTTAATCTATTACGGATCATTTCAACCAGAGTGTACAATTGTTAGGATGAAAAGCTCCCAATTTAGGTATTAGCATTCTGATTAGTGATTAGTGTAAGAATGGGGCCTGACCTTGCGTGCATACGAGCCCCTCTTGAATAATTGTAACAGGCATCGGCTGTTAAGGTGGATGTCTACCGTTCATCTGATTTGCAATAACGAGCTTAAGGAAGGCGTGTTATTGTGCTTTGCTCAGGCCCCCATGGAGACCATTGTTTCGTGCCAACACTAAAAACCACTGAAAAAAAATGAAGTGAAGCAAGAACATTCAAATGGAGCCAAAGGCACCATGGGATGTTTCAAGAGGTTACTACAAGTCAAAGTGTAATTACCACTTGTTTATTTGCTGTTGTGTTTTTACGGATTGTTGCTGGGCAGTTCTCAAAGTGCAAGCATCCTATTGGGAGAGACGGATCAGAGGCGCTGAATAAGCAGGCCAATTGTGGTTTTCCTGTTTTTTTTCTTCTACCATACATGAGTAATCCTGAAAACAACTCACTGCTAATTGTAGGAGTTTCACTCATCTACCAGAAAACAAACACAGCTTCCCTAAAGAGAGGGATATCATGAGTGACTAACAGCTGCTCCTGGTTTTGGTCATTCTTTCACTTTGCACTAAGTCCCTTATTACACAGAAAGAAATTGTAAACATGTTTTTCATGATGTTGTGAAATGTGTTTTTTGTGACCAGGAAAACTGAGGGCATTTTTTAATCTTTCATTTTTTGCTGTGGCTCTATATTTCGAGTCATTGTCCAGCTGGAGGGTGAACCTGCGCCCTAGTTTCAACTCTTTCACAACCTCTAACCGTTTTTTGTTTTTTTGTTGAACTAGATTGCCCTACATTAAACTTTTCATCAAGACTGACCAACTTCCTCCTCTCTTAAGTCGAAATGCATCTCCACAGGACAACAATAGTAGTGTGTTTAGAGTAATAGTTTTAGTTTACCTCCTCATGTCAGATTTTGTGTTTAGACCTAAAGGTTTTAATTCTCTCCTTATGACCAGAGTACATCCTTTCTCGTGTTTGTTTTGGCTTCTGGCAACAATTCAGCAATTTCACATATCTTGCACAACGGTTAGGTTTGGAGACTGCATGGCTAATAATTGTGAGCTGTAGATCTCCGTGCCTACCCCACAGTGATCATTACTGCTTATTTAATATAATATTCCAGCCTGCCGTGTCAATTTAGGCAGACAGCGTAGATATTATGTAATGTGAATCATTTTGGGGTCCTCTGAACTTGAACATTTCTTAAAAGTAAAGATCATTTATCTCATTATTATTTTTGTGCTCCCAATAGTTCAAATGTCTCAACAACTTATTTTCATTACACATCAGCTATATTATTTGGTCTACATAATGTAGTTTGTTCACTTATACTCTTAAAACTCTGGAGATTAACCCACAACCTGACACACAACTTGCTATGTATGCAACTTCTGTTGGTCAAGCAGTTTTTTATTTTTGTAGTGTTTTCAGATTAAAGGGGTAAAATATATGCATAATGTTATATGTCTTAAATCAAGAATTTTCTTTTTATAAGGCCTACTATCTTTTTTCCCCATTAGGCCCATATAGTTTATCCAGGTCTCCAACTAAGAAAACACAGCTGCAACTTTGTGTAGCCCGGATCTCTACAAAGGGGGGACAAGGGACAGATGCTGTACAGTGAATGGGGTGAAGGGTGTCCACTACTGGCTTCCACTCAGAAAAGCCCTGCTGAGCTTGACAGACATAAAGAGGTTGTCAAACTGGACAGGTGCAAATGCTTATTTTGATTTTATATGGATTCAACACAGCAGAAACAAGCCAAGAAAGCTTAAAAACTTTTTTTGACCTCTTATGTAACAAATGATCCTGTTCAGGCAACGGAAATCTTAAAATGTGCATCATGCAACCATAGAGCTCATCCCAAGAACAATATAGAGCATGCATTAGATCAGTGCATTGCTTGAGCTAGATGTTCAAACCTGCACAGGAGTACATAAGGTGATATTGGTAGATGTCACTGTATATTGGGACAGCTTGCTCCCAAATGCCTGCTGGTATCAAGAGAAAGGAATCTGGAAGCAAATATGAACAAGTCTGAGCAGCAAACCAAGATGTGGGCTGAAGGATGCAGAGATGGCATCGAGAGCACATGGGTAATGTGGATTAAATTAGAAAAGTCTTCATTTTGGGTTTATGTGATGATGGCAGTGCGTTTACTTCGCCGTTCCCAAATGTTTGAGGTGTTGAGGAGGAGGTTGGCTAAGATGTGGCAATTGCAGTTATTGGAAGAGTCTTTTTGGATTCTACAACAAAACACTCACACAGAGAAAAGGCTTAATTTGATTACATTTAAGCCAACATAATCCTCCTAAACTGATGATTGCAAAGATAAACATTTCCTAGAGGTTGTTTATGTATTTTTTTTAATAATGAACAGAAAATACTTGAAAATTTAAAGGGGAATTTCAACATAATCCAGAATACTAGTTTATTTGGCATTGTTTCAAAGTGAGTGTAACTGGATCCACATAATTCTAAATAATATATCAACCTTGAATGTTTAATGAGAGAAACAAGCCACACACGTGAGAACATCTTTTGTGGTTTCTTTATTTGTTCAAACCTGGAGGTTACACTGACAGAGGCAAAGTTCATGCAGAAATACAAGGAACGCTTTCGCAGAGACTGTTAGCAATGGACAAAGACAGTTTTTTGACCATTCTTTTTTATTAAGAACAGCAAGAACAGCAGACTATACAGGGTTAGATTTAGGCAGTTCAGTATTGCCTATGTGCAAAGAAATTGTAGGACAACTTACTGTATATGACTCCAACATGTATTCAGTGCATTTATTGAAATGAAAGACAGTTTGTGTATTTTGCATCCACACCCATGAGCAGAATGTAAAAAACAACGACAAAAGGTGAAAAACCTTTGAAAGCAAAACTAATGAGGATAAACAGTAATAAAGTAGAGAAAGCAAAACGTTAAAGTATACATGTCTGCTTTTTTTTTGGAAGACTTTGTGACTGAGATACTTGCATTCAGTGTAAAGGAATGTAAAGACAAAAAGAAGGGAGATTATCTACCTTCCCTCGATATAAACCCTTCTGTCCTGAATGTAAGAGCACAAAATGTACATCATCAGTAACTTTCATCTTCATCCTTTCTTCTAATACCACCAATCATTTACAATCTTGAAAGTAATCGTTTTAAATTTTTTTATGCAGTGGCAGTCTCCTTGACCTTCTGCATGACATTCTCTATGTGCTCACGGACTTGAGTGGCGTATGGGGAGAGCAGCTCGGTCAACTCCTCCAGCTTGGTGTCCACAGAGGAGCTGAGATCCTTCATGCTGCTCTCCAGCTGGTTCTTGATGGTCTCTGCCTGGGTCTCCAGCATAGTGGAGATGTCTCTCAGCTTCTGACTCGCGGCATCGGTGGCCTGCTGGACGTATGGCTCGGCGTTCTCCTTCACAGTGTCTAGGTTCTGGGTGGTGCGGGACTGGATCTCACTTATGTAGGTAGCCACAGTGCTTTAGAAGAGTGAAATAGGAGCATTTAGGTCTCACAAGCTCTATTCTAAGTCATGCAGTCATTATCAGACTTACTCTCGGATCTCTTCCGTGTCTTTGGTCAGGCGCTTCCTCAGCTTGTTGGTGTAGGTGTTGAGTCGGCCGTGGACGTCTTCTGTGTTCTGATTAGCCAGGGCCTTGAGCTCGTTCAGGTACTCAGTGCTGCGCTCCTTGGCATCTGTCATGTCTTTCTGCAGTCTGTTAGCCAGAAGCTGAAGGTCCTCAGAAATCTGGCCAGAGGAGCTTGTAGTGTAAGGGGTCAGTTTGCTCTGGATGTCGTCTCTGTATGTTGCAAGCTCACCCATTGTGTCAGTGATCAGAGTTCTAGATGAATCAGATCAAACATTAGAATACTGTGATGCCAAAGGTGAAGGTGTTACTAATTACACCAACATTACACTTACTCCAACTCTTTGGTGAACTGAGGGACACTGAGGTTCTCCAGGACTCCCTCGGCTTGTTGGTTCAACTCTGTGATGTACTGCAGGAATCGTCTCATGCTGTTGTCCAGGCGGGTCATGGAGGTATCAGCCTGGCGCACGGCACGGCCATGGCAGCCTAATATGGACATAAGGAGAAAAGAATAATGATTAGAAAATGACTGCATCGTTATTAATGTGGCAAAGCAGAAAAAACCCCTACCAGTGATAACTGCCAGAGCGAGGATCAGAGCAACAGTCTTCATGGTTGCTGGAGAGAAAGTTACAGCTGGAAAATAAACAAGAACTCAGAAACTGAAAAAACCCCAGATTAATTCCACAATATAACAGAACAAACAAACCAAAAGACCATAAGTTGTCTACTTTTGTTCCACTGCTTCCTTGCATCACTCACCTGGGAGGTTGAGCTTCCTTCGTGCTCCCCTGATCGTGGCTGAAGGTTTTTATAGTCCCTGGACGCCCCTGCGTTTACGCACGGGTGGGGTGACAGGCTGGGATGTGGGGGTGGGGGTGGGAGAGGCGGTGACGGGGTGACGGGGTGAGCGACGCGCACGCGCGCGTTCATGGCGTGATGCTGATTCGTCCGCCCAGATGCTCGCGCCTTTGCACTCAACGAGCCTCCGGCGCGCTGCGCTGCGTCCGGAGGTCCCAGCAGCTCAGCTGTCCTGCGCGGAGAGAAGCGCTGACACCAAACCGAGCAGGGGAAAGTTGAAGCTGCAGCGGGATGATGGCAACTTTCTCATTTACTGGATACATTATTTCATACTATATAACTGTAAAGGATAAAACTGCTTTCTCATTTTAATGCACGAGATATATAAACAGAAATCAGTTTCAGAAATTAAAATCAGCTATTGCATTTTTGTTTATCTACTTTAGTTTATTTATTTTGTATTGAATGACTTGTTTATGTAATTTTTTCTCCTCTTGTCGTTTTCTGCTAAATGCCTATCTACCTCCAATAAAAAAAAAAAGAATCTAATTCAGCAAGTTAAATTCGTTTTATTAATTCAGTACAAAATAGTGAAACATGTATCATATTACACACATACAGCTAGTATGTATTCATTTAAATCTTTAAATCTAAACATGCCTTACAAGGAACTTTGTTTTTTTTTTTCACTCCAACTTGTAATGCTGCCATCAAAGTGTCCTGCAGGAAATCCCACAATTACAGAATACTGGTAAAACACACACATACAGAAACAGTATTTGCTGGAGTGTTAAGAGTGTTTTTAACCTATCAAATCAACATTGTATGTTGGGTTGAAGCAAAAGGTTTAGGAGAAAATGTAGATGCAGATTGTCAACAATCATTCTTGAGAGGACTGTGAATGAACACTCATTTACAGAGTTTGGGGCAATTTAAAGTCAGTGTGGCTGGAATCACAACACAGAGACGGATCCAAAACAGAGGCTGCAATAGTTTTAATGAAGTAGAGACTGCTTAAATGTGTTGATTCAAGCAAAAATCATCTAGAATGTAATATTCAGAACATATACAAGGCAGGCTGATATCATTGTATTAATATAAAACATATCACCTTTGTGTCATGGACCTGTGTAATGCATGAATTTCAAACAATGAAATCAAATAACCAAAATAAATTAATATTTTAATTAATTGCCTCTGCATGTGGTAACAGTGTAACAACTCTATACTATAGCAAGATATTCAGTCGACCCAACCTAGGCTCCTACTATAATATGTTCTGCTGGAATCCCTCACACAGATGTAAATTAGAGAAATGAGAATAAAAACAAATTACACTAGTTAAATAGGAAGTTCAAATACATTGTTTAAGAGTCGCAAGCAAAACAGTAAATAAAATGGTCTTCAGCACATACAAATTTACATCTAAAGTGAAACATAAGCTGCATTTGTTATACAGTGAATAATTTTGATAAATGAACTGTAATCATGACTTGTTGAACTTCAAAACATTACAACGTTTAAAAAAATGTCTTTTTCCATTTATGTGGAAAAAAAGCAAATTTTGTTATTTCTTATTTGTTTGACTTAACCTTTTACCTCTTTATTTCTATATATGTTTAGTGACCTAAACCTGGGGTGTCTTACAAACAAACAATCACAAAAAAGACCGTCTGGCCCAGGATGTAGTACCGCTTTTCACATCTGCATTTTAATTTAAATGATCCGTCAGCATTTGCATTTTTTTTTCTTACCTCAGAGAGTTTATAACTAACCCATCACAAATGCCCCCCTGCTTACAACAATCTCAGATTTCAAACGACTGATCTGTGATTCTTCACTCTTTATTTTTATTTTTCAATTTAGAGCCTTAAAACATTGTTGCTTCTTTAGCAGCCAAAGACAAATGGAACAATATATATTTATATATATATATAAAATCCATAAGAAATAATTTACACTTTGACAAATGTTTGAAGTGAAACTATTGCAGTCATAACTTATTTTTCTACCCTGACTAAATGTGAAAATTTGGCAATTTGAAAAGCAGTATATAATTTCAATATGATCTCTTTAGAGATTTAGTTTTTTCAGCTCGTGAAACCCAGAGTTCCTTTCTTGTCTATGGTTAAAAATCTTTACCCTTTAGAATTTTGCCACGTTGTTATTAACTCTGAGATAGTGTTATTTTCAACGACACCCAATTTACACAGGAACAAAGTCTAAAAGAGTTGTTTGGGTAATTAGATTGAGACCATGACAACAGGATCAGGTTAGAACTCGATGACGTCAGTTTAACTATCTAGTGATTAACTGTGATAAATTGTCTGACTGTATTCTAATGAGAAGACTCGTTTGCTTTCCTTGAAATGTGAAAGCAACAAACTCAGAGCTAAAGTCCTTTCATCCTAATGTTCCAACACAACAGTGCTTCTAGTTTTTATTTTTAAAGGGTGATCTTTGTCACATACAAGCCACAATGATAACTAATGTTATTCCATTTAGGGAACACAATAAAACATAGTTTTTGTAATCCTGTTCAACCTGTTATATTTGTCAATAGAAACAGACAATGGTGTCTGAGACAGATCCCTGTAGTGAAAAAGCCCTTTATCACAGTAAAATTCAAAATAAACCACTGATTTGCTTCAATGTGGAGAAAATAAGTTCAAATCTGGCACCAGAACATTTACAGCACGGATTACATCTTTATATAAGACAGGAAAGTGAAATGAGATTCAAGAACAGATTCAAGAAAGCATATGAGTTAATGCAGTGAAAATCTGCACTGAGTCATCCAACACGAAATTACTTCTCCTTTTGCTCTACAAAACAACCAAATGTCTGATGTCAGGGGTGAGCAGGCAGAGCATTGACCAAAAGTAACCGTAAGCAAATGTTTTCTGGTTGATAGGAGTGAATTTCCTAACCAGACTGCAAACTGTTTGGATGTATCAGGGAGGTTATCACCGGTTATTTAGAAGTTATGAACTGCAGATATTCATTTATTTTTATTCCAACACAGGAAGCTGCATACAACGTTAAAGCCGTCTTTATGCTTACTTTGTTTTATCCAGCAATGATGCCCTGAGACAACGTCCTGCCATCTGATTCTGACTCAGAGGCATCAGCTGATGGGAGCAGAAGGAAATTAAACCTTGGGAAGAGTGCTGAGCTTGTAGTTGTTTAGAGCACAGTTAATGCCTGCAGTAATATGTAATCACTGGCTCTAACATAGACAAAACGCCACAGAATGTGTGAGTCGTTTCATTTATTCAGACGTTTATCTATGTGCCAGCCAATCTGTCTTCATCTTCTGTGCTTAAAAAAGTCTAGTCTATCTTCTGGTACTTTTAACATATGTATGTACTTTCTTTAAAGATGAGGGGATAAATTGTTGGATAAACATGTTCTGTCAGCGAATCAGAAAAGAAACATCAAAACAAAGATTCATGGGCTTTTTTAAATTCCAATCCTTTAAGTTGTACAAATTCAGTATTCATCAGATTTAATTACACTGCAACTGAGATTTTTATTAAGCTTTTTTAGTATATTTTGCAAGTCCAAAACGAATTAATACATAATTATGAAGACAAAAATAAAACAAAATTAAGGGATAAAAACTTGAGTTTTGAGTTAATTTGTCCTCTGTCTCCCTGATTTAATATCTTTTACAATCACTTTTTACTGCAGTTCTAACAAGTGTTTTTGTATTTGTCAATATCAGCTTTGCACAAAATTGTTTTCCCATCCATCTATGCAGAAAAGGTCAAAATCAGTCAAATTAGATGGGAATCATGTGCAAACTTTGATTTATACACCTTGCTGTACAATCTTGTCTGCATTTGATCTAAACTTTGATTAGGACATTCTAATCCCAACACAATTTGCTTTCATCTACTCGGGTTTTCTTCCAGGATTGCCGTGCATCTAAATACATCCTTCCTATCGAGTCTGACAGCCTTCCCTGTCCCTGCTGAAGAAAACAGCATGGAGCGCCCACACTATTACACCATCTGGTGGATTTGTCCATGGGGGTGAGACGGGATTTTAACCAAATATATAATTTCAACATGTTAAAGTAGGCAGAAAATGGATTCTGGTCTCATCTGAACTGAACACCTTCTTCCACATGCTTGCTGTATTTCTGCATTTATGGGTTTTAGGTTTTCAACCTAAAGGAGTCCCTTAAAGGGACTAATTTGAAATGTCAATCGTGTCTAAAGTAAAAAACAATTGTCTGGATTACTGAAGAAGTAAAAATTGGTGTAAAATGATTTTTTTTTTATTGTGTTTTTTCAATTTTGAATTAAAACGTTTAGTCTGTGGAGGGTTAACAGTGTTTTCAGATTCTGGGACAGCTGGGGGGCAGAACAGAGGAATGTTGTTTGCCACTGGGTAAGTAAGTGTGGGAGTTTTCTTCCTGAAGGTTTAGAGGCATGAAAAGAGAAGTGATTTAGAACAAAAAAACAAGGAAGGATCAGGATTTGTTTAGGAACATCCAGGCTTGCATGTAAAAACACATTTGAACATGCCCTCTTCAGTACCCACAAAAAAAATAAAAAAATCGTACGAGGGTGTGGAGGCAGATGGTGGGAGTATCTTTTGTTAGTACAACATAAAAAGTTTTGTTACTCGCTTATTTTTAAGTATTCATTATTTGTATTACTTTGAAATTTTATTCTCACTGCAGTTTGATCAAAACACAAAAAAATGTCTTCGTCTGTAATGTAAATCCAATTCTTGCTAATTTCATGACTTTGGATGTAATTTGTCTACCACTGAGTTATGATGAACAGTTCAATGTTTCAATTGATCAACGTATAGGTTTGCAATGTGCAACACCTGTCTCGCACAAATAGGTGTATCCAAAAAGTGTTGTGAAATTTAAAGGACATCTTTTGAGTTTAGGTTGGTTTTCCTCCAACAACTTGTTGCACAAGAGTCAGGTGATGGCAGATGTTCCACTGGATTTCATTTTAATGCCATTTGTCAGTATTGGTGCCTTGTTTTCGAGACCAGAGCTAACCAGGTTGAAAAGGGTTGGTCAAGTAGACACTCAACAACGTCAATGTTTCAACTAAATGGGAAACAGAAGTAGCCTAGGTAAGAGAATTAATCAGGCTAGTGTCTGATTATTAGCAGCTGATCTTGAATTTCTAAGTTTAAAGTTAAACAAGAGAATACCTAGAAAAATATATATTTTATTTATGATTTCTACAGAATACCCATAATTTGCTTATTAATGAATGCAAGACACAACAGTTGCTACTGTTTTCACCTTTTTATCTCTGTGTTGATAGATGTTTTACATTTCTAATTGTTCATTTCTTAACACTTTTCATTTATTCCGTCTCTCGTCTAATCAATTTTGCTAAAAAAAACACACACACACAAGTTCTCAATTTCTTTTGCTTTTGTTTTATTTTTCATAAATTAGGGAGCGGACATGGTGTGGTCACAGACCAACCGACTTTTGCTATGCATCACCTCTTTGACAACGTAAATACATGCGATACAGACTGTGTTTGTTTTTCAAACAGGTAAATTAAAGTTGTACTGTCATGTTTCTGGCACCGGGGAGAAAAGAATTCTGTTTTATTGATGCAGTTTCTTTGGCTTCAGAGTCAGCTGTAATTTGACTTAGTTGGTTTTGATGTAGGATTCATAGAGTGAAGTGAGACGAGCCTGGAGGTCCTGGGCATACGGATCCAGCCTCTCCCTCAGGTTTTGCACATATGGGGTGGCAATTTCTTTCACCTGCTCTGCTCTCTGTGTGAGGGCAACCTGGGCTCTCTCCGTCAGGGGGGTGACTTTCTGTTTGAATTCCTCCAGGTGCTGGTCAACCTTCACCTTCAGGTCGTCAGTGTAGGGCCCCAGCTGAGTCTGCAGGTCCTGCACGCTTTGCTCCAGCTGAATCTTCAGCTCCTCACTTTTCTGGATCACAGTTGCCTTCAGGGTCTCAGCATCCAAACTGTCGGTGTAGGGGGCCAGTTCCTGCTTGAGCTGCTCCACTCTCTGCTGGATCGTAGCCTTCAGGTTCTCGGTGTAAGGCTCCAGCTTCTCCCGGGCGTTGTTCAGGTCAGTGTTCAACCGATCCCTCAGCAATTCAGCCTCTGTGGTGACTTTGGTGATCAGTTCCTGGGCTCCGGTTGGGAGCTGATCCTGAAAGGTGACTGCATACTGGCTGGCTGCCTCAGCGCTCTCAGTGAGACGGGCACTGAATGACGTGACAAGAGAGGAGAAGCAAAGTGATGAGTTTACACTGTAATCTCTTCATACTGCTATAGAAAATCAGTGACACATGTGATGTTGTATAATATACCTAACATCCTGGCCAAACTGGGTCTTTCTGATCATCTGAAGGGTGTCATCAGCTGTCTGGGTGGCTTTGCCGACATACTCCCAGAAGGCATCACTCATTACTTCTAGCTGTGGCTTGGGAGCATCAGCATAGAAGATGTTGGCATTGCAGCCTGTTGAACGATTACAAAAATAACTTTTAACTATGGCAGTTATTTAAATAGTCTGTGCTAAGTTCGAAAATGTGCAAAGTAAACATTCGGCCAAATTTTAAAACAATAATCTTAAGCATGATTATTTACCAGTGAAAACGGCAAGGACGAGCACACCAAGGACCTTCATGGCTCTTTGAACCTGCAGCAGGAAATACATTTTAAATCACGAAACGCTTTTCAGTTAGTGCGCTTTGAACAAAGTTGTCAAATCCATTTTCTCTTCTTACCTGAGTTTGGAAGCGTGTCTGTAAATCCGCTCGGTTTTGCTTGTGATCAACACATTAGGTTCTGCAGCTTATATAGTGAGGGTGGACAGTAAAGATCCCAAAGTCCAAGAGGTAGTGCTTTGCTGTCACCTTGCCTCACCCTTCTTATCCTGCTGACATTCAGTGCCTGACAATCTATACAACAGGCATCTACAAGCCCCCCCTGCTCCAGAAATACAAATCTGAGTATTGGTTTTATACGTCAATTAACACTTTAAAGAGAAATATCCAACATAAAACCATGCTTGAACTGTTTTTTTGTTTTTTATAGTTGTAGCTGTGATTGTAAATCCACAGTATGAACCTTATTTGGCCCTTATGCTAATTTGAAAACATTTAACTTAATTTACTTTGGGCAAAAAAAGTTTTTTTCTGTAACATTATAGCCATTGAATTCTAACCTCTAAGTGGACATACAGTAGTTTTATTAATACTTTACCCATCATGTTAAAACTAATTTATAGTGTGTCTGTGTCATGCCAATGTTCAGTCGTTTTGCATATGCGTCTGGCCAAAGGTCAGTACACTAAGGCACCGTCAGCCTCTGAGGGACAAAGTAGCTTCTGCTTCAGTAAGTTGTGTCATAGGGCAGTTGTCATAAACAGTGCTCCTTGATTTATGAAAAAATTGCACT
>JAVLVB010000513.1:2372721-2397310 GCA_032876305.1 Orestias chungarensis | reverse complement strand
GCACTGTTCACTTTAAAATGTCACTTTAAAATGTCGCTGTAATGTTTCACTTTAATGTTTCACTTTAAAATGTCAATTAATATGTCACTTGCACTCCGTATTTTGACTGCTGCTATGTCCGAAGTACTATATTGTAGATTCTGGCTCAATATTGTATATTCTGTGGAGTCAAATCACATTTCTCGTGTAGTTCTTATAAATTATAATGTATTATATATTTGCATTACGATCCTCAATGCTGCTATGTCCGAAGTGCCACACTGTAGATTCTGTGTCCATATTGTAGATTTTAAGTAGCTCAAATCCTATTATTACATTACTTAAAATTGCTATCAGGGTGTAAACTGGACCGGGGGATTAGAATTTCATCCCACCCCATGTACCACATGTGATGTGATGACAAATAAAGATTCCTTGATTCCTTGATTCCTATTTGGTAATTTAAGTTTAAAAGATAAATGAATGAATGTTGTGGTAACTCATACTATTCTGGTTTCTTGAAAGTGTTGTTTTATATAGTTGTGGCTTCGGAAAAGAAGAATCTTCTGCAGCAGGCAGAATTACATTGATTCTTAAGAAGAAGATATTCTCTGTTTTAGGCTCCATAATCTACAGAACAGAGCCAGATTTTTGTATCTGTTAGTTGAGCTTTTTAAAGTCCCTAACTCTAATGCTGCTCCACCAACAGACAGACAAAGATATGTACCATCTTGCTGAAAATGGTGAAGGCCTGAAGCTTCATCGAGAAGTAATCTGCTCCGTTCCTTCCTGTAGATTGATTTACCCTTCAGTCTCTAGTCTGGGTGGTTGTCTGATGGGATTTTTTTTGTTTAGGTGGATGGCCATAACTTGGTAGGTTTACGGTTGTGCTATACAGATCAGTAATTTCAGAAACTGCCCATTCGGATTTCAAAGCATAGGTGGAATGGTGAACTATTGATTGTGGAGTGTGCAAGTCTGTATGTGAAAGCCAGAGTTAAATAAAACCAAAGTGTTAGAAATCCAGTTTCCCAAAAGTTATGTAGCTAACACGGCTAATGGGGGGGTATATTGTTTGGTGAAATGAGACAAAACCTGCTTTTTTGCACGACTTTGCACTTCACCATTGACCAAATTATCTTCTCATTTACCGGTGGTAGCGGCAGCACCGTGATACTGTTTATAATTATGGATTGTGAAGCCGATTTGAGTTGGTAAGTAAGTAAGTTGAAGTTTATTCACATAGGGCATTTTGAAGACAGAGAACAAAAAAAGGTTCATGTTCTAGCAGGACAGTGACCTACATATTGTTGGGTTAATGCTGTCCTCAACAGCTTCTCTTTTTACTAACATTCATTTAGAAATGTCCACTTTTATTGGTCAACCCTTTCAAATAGAAATATCCAACAAGTATCTCCTACAGGAGAAAAACAATACCATTGTTGTAAAGACAATAAGCTTATTTTGGTTCAAAATCAAATCCCACGCATAAAATATTGACCACTGGTTGAAGTGGTTTGAATGAAGAAATAAACAGTTTGAGTGTATTCCCCTTGATGGGGCTTAATTCTTGCTTTTTTACATGAAGACAAAGTCCGCTTGTGTAGCAGGGTTATATTAAGTTATCTAGAGACTGTTAGTGCGGGACAACATTGACACATCTAAAGCTGTACAAATGTTAGGCTTTCTGCAAAAGACTTAAAGAAAACATATTTCCTTTTGAAAGTCGACACATATTTTTTGTATGTTGTCAATCATTTAGCTACTCATAGAGGACGCATCTTAACCCCCCAATTATAGAAAAAAAAGCTGTTGTGACAGCATGGCAGGGACTCCTGGACTTTGCTCTCCTGACTACAGCAGTCATCTGATTTCAGTATATATACACGGAAGCAACAGTGAGCCATTGTCACTAACACGATAAATCCTGAAAGATACACAAGACCCAAAGCAGGTGAGACAAGCGCTGCACCTCAGACTACATATTTAGAACAAAACAAAACAAAAATTCTAATGCCAGTAGGCTTGCTGATAAAATGTTAATGTGTTTCAACAGGTGGCAGACATGAAGGTGTTTGTTTTGCTAGTCGCTGTGGTACTCTCTGGTAAGATGTAGACATTTAAAATGTAATGGAACATAATGACAAAATAAACTCTGTGTGAAATTAATCCAAGCTAAAATGTTTATTTCGAAGGCTGTAATGCCAACTTGTTCTATGCTGATGCTCCAAAGCCAAAGCTAGAGGTGTTGACTGATGCTTTCTGGGACTACATTGCCAAGGCCACACAGACAGCTGATGGTACTATGGAGGTGATTAGGAACTCACAAATTGGACGGGAAATTAAGTAAGCTGCATCACTCTTGTTTATGCCAGAGGGGGAGGTGGCCCTCACATTATGTGACATGTCACACAAACTTAGATGTTCTAATGGTCAGTTTTTTTGTGGTCTAGTGTCCGCTTGACAGAGAAGGCTGACTTAGCAAGCAAGTATGCTGTGATCCTGCAGGAGCAGCTTTCTATCGAAGCTCAGGACCTGATGAACAAGATCACCACAGAGACTGACATGCTAAAAAGCATGCTTACCCAGGAGCTTACCTCTCTCAGAGACAAACTGGAGCCATACACCGAGAACATGAATGCTCAGATTCAGCAGAGGGTTGAGCAGCTAAAGCAGGAGCTGGCCCCTTATGCTGACTCACTCAACTCTGAGGCGTTGAGCTTGACCCTGGTTCCTAAGATTGAGGAGCTGAAGACCAACCTGGAGCAGAGCGTGAAGGACCTGCAGGATCAGTTGGGGTCCTACACAGATGATCTGAAGCAGAAAGTTGATCAGCACCTACAGTTCCATAAAAGGGTAGTCCCTATAACAGAGGACGTCCGAGCAGAGCTAAACGAGAGAATAATTTCTGCGAAACTAATGATGGCTCCTTATGCTGATGACCTGAAGGAGAAACTGGAGCCCTATGCACAAGACCTCCAGTCCCAGCTCATGTCTCTCTACCAGTCATTGATCAAAGCCAAATGAGTCATCTTTATCCTCTGCAGACATGATTAAAAACAATCCTCAAAAGTGGGTTCCACCGTAATACAGAAGATGAATAATCAGTGTTGCACTAAAAATGAAACCAAACCCTTAAATATATTCGAAAGTTATATTTATTTCTGAGTGTTGAGAAAACAAGGCAAAACCTTGCATTTGTCCACGTGCATGGATATAAGCTGTTTTTACTGTGTGTTGTGGAATACAACTGTGAGCATATTTTGTAATTTTTTTAAGTTATGTGTAATAAAAACTTCATAAAAAAGTATTAACTTTGTCAGTTTTTGTATACATATACATCACTCTTTTAGAAATTGCAATGAGAAGACGTTTGCCCTATAAAAAACAAAATCAAAAAAACTTAACAAGACGTGTGCAGTGTTTTTCCCAAGAGGCAATAAGTATTTTGACTTTATACCCCATGCCTCAGCTTGTCTCAGCTTGTGTCACAGTTTCGCCTTCTAGTTCCTCCAAAGACACCCTATTGTTCTTGCTGATGCTTGCAATGAAAGCTTCAGCATGTCATTACTGAAAATCAAACTAGAAAGAGGAATGCTGTATCAACATATCTGTCAGAGAAATTGAGATAATCAGATTTCTTTACTTACGCAGAAAGTATTCTGTTATTGTGAAAGCTACAATTCTCTTCCTTTTTGGTACAACCACTCAACTTCATGCTGGAAGCGCCAGCATCTAATGTAGAGGGTTAAAGCCTAATAGTGACAGACCAAACACGGATGAACACGACAAGTTTGTTTTTCGATAGCTCTAAGTAAAATTTTATAGATTATATATTAAAACAATATTGTTTAGATTTGTGCTTTTTTGACAGTATTATGAAAGAAAAAAACTTCCTACTAATTTTTTGTTGTAATAATTTAGTCCAGGCAGACTGCATGAACATGTTCAATAAAACCCAAATTTGTTTGATGTAAAGAAACAGAATTTATTCACATAAATGTTCAGGGAAATTGTAACAAGCAAGTCAAACCGAAACCCTGCAAGGCTCTGCAATGGCAACTCTTATCTGCCCTTTTCATGTTTCAGCCTGTTTTATTACTGATTAGAGCTGTTCATGCTACCTTATCAGTCAATGTGAGGCATTAAGAACTTTGTCCAAACAGCCACGTTAAAGGGAGCTGTTGGTTCATTGAAATGTTAGAAATCTGGAACATGATGGGATTTTTCTTGAACATGGAACAGCTTGCATTATGGGGAACAATAATAGGGATTTGTTTTGGTTTTGATGGTGGTAAGAGGTCATTCCTTGTGCATTTAAGCTAGTCTAAACCAGCTCAATTAAGCTTGTAGATCAGTGGTTTGTAATAGTCAGGATGCTCCAGGATTTAGCTTTTGCCACTTTATGTTTGGTTTCTCAAGACTTAAGAATACACAAGAAAGCAACAAACCTCTAACTGGAGAATAATGAAATCAGGAACCCAACTGTGCAGCCTAGTGGTAAAATATTGAGCTGTTTTACATTTATGAAACCATAATGACAACAACAAAAAAAAAAGATTTCACAAGTGAAAAAAAACAGAGGGTACCTAATAATAAGCTGTCAGAAATATGATAATTATATACATTCATTTTTAAATCCACATGCACCTGCAAGAGAGTAAAAAAGAAGAGATGGTAAACTTTGAAATGCTTTAAAACTCTCACTGTAAATTTGATTAATAGGAAAATTATATTCAACATATACACTAAAAATTAGTATGGAGATTTATTTTGTCAAAACTGCCAAGAAAGTATATATAGTAATCTTTAAAACCATTAATTTCCAGTTATGCTCAGGTTTGTATATTATGATAGTTGTACTCACTTTAATTACCAAAATCAAGACGTATGTGTAAAAGCATCACAGAAAAAAAACTAAACAAAGAAAGTTAAGAGCCCAGTCAAAATGTATAAAAAAAACTAATGAATCCTTCCATAAGCCAATGACCACCCATGGTAAAAATAACTCAATTAAGGTTTATATGGCAATGAGAAGTTCAGGAGAAATGTAATTTGAGTGTAGTAGGTTGGAAACCTACCAAACCAGCACCTATTCTGGGATTTAAAAGCAAGCTTTTTTGTAGTTTTTGAAAATCTCCCTTTTTTTCACCTAAGCAGACTATGTGATGTAACTCAACATGTTTTAGTGGTCAGTAGATAAAAGGCTCTTTTTGTTTCTGAAAAGTATTAGCCAATTTGAACACTGATGGAAAGGTCAAATGAATGAATTACCTCCTGTGTTACTATGACGTTTGAGCAAGAGAGTTTAAATTTACATAAAAAGTAAATAAACGTTTAAAAAATGTTTTAAAAAAAATTGCATTAACTTTATAATACCTGTTAATTTAGATACATAAACTTTAAACAAATTCCACTTAAAAATAAAGCCTTAAGGTTATTTTTTCTCTACTTATTAATGAGTATCTTTGGGAGATCTATTCTTTTTGCTTGTTAAGGAATACATTTTGTATTTATTCAACATCTCTTTTACCTCACCTTAAAGGGTTTGGTTTTCCTGAGCTATCTGTATAGTTAGGTTTTATAGGCTTAGGCTGTTGGAGGACAGTCTCACAAGTTGGTTGAGATGGTGCTGCCCTCAACTCAATGTTCTCCCTCCCTCTCCGATAAACTTTTACTTTTTACTCATAAAAGTACACCTACATAAGTTGCTTATCTTTTTTTATGTCTTTTCTCTCTTCTCAAACCCACAGTTACTTATGGCAGGTGGCCTCTAATACTGAGCCATGTTCTGTTGGAAGTTTCTACCTTTAGAAGAATAGGTTTTCATCTCCACTGTCGCTGTACGCATGCTCAGTATGATTGATTGCTGTCTAAATCAACAACACAACACAAGCTACAAACTCATATCCCAGCATGCTGTTCCAGGAGATGTGAGTACTGCTAGTCAGTTCCTGCTGGCTTTCCTTGGATAGAAAACAGTTTACTCCAATCCTAAATGATAAACTGGCTTAGTTGATGTATTGATAACTGAGACGAGTTAGAAGGTATGCATGATTTAATCAACTGTAAAGTGCCCTGAGCTCTATGAAAAAATTGAGCTGAATTAAACTGATTCCATCCATCTGAGGATTCTTAAATAGAAGGTGTTACACTGCCACCCAGTGTTGAGATCAGAATCAGAATCAGAATCAGGCTTTATTGGCCAAGTATGCTCACATATACAAGGAATTTGTTTTTGGTTACACAGATGCTTGCACTGCACGAAAAATACAGTAAAGAAACATTTGTAAAATTTAGCATGTGTAATTTATATTTTTTTTAAAGTGCAGTTTTGTGCAGTATAAAAACTATAGAAGTTATAAAAATATATAAATAAATTGTTCAATTGTTCATGAGAATAATGGAAGCTGGAAAAAAGCTTCTCTGTAGCCTTGTCGTACGGGTCTTCATGTGGCTGAAGCGTCGGCCTGATGGAAGGCACCGAAACAGGTGACGGCCAGGGTGAGACGGGTCGGTGATGATTTTCTCTGCACGCTTCCTGGTTCTGGAGGCATGCAGGTCCAGCAGTACGGGCAGCTTTACACCGATGGTCCTCTCTGCAGACTTGATAATGCGCTGCAGTCTCTTGGTGTCGTGTTTTGTGAGAGCACTGCCACACACTGTGATGGATGTAGTGATGATGGACTCTATGATGGCTGTGTAGAACTGCACCATCAGCTCTTGGGCTAGGTTGAACTTCCTCAGCTGGTACAGGACTTGTAGGACTGTGTAGGATGGTGAGTGCTGGCAGGGTTGGGGGGCTCCTCCTGAAGTTCACGGTCATCTCCACTGTTTTTGTTGTGTTCGGCTCCAGATTGTTCTGACTGCTCCAGAGGACAGCCTGATCAAAACCCGTCTGTAAGCAGACTCATCACTGTCATTGATGAGACCAATGACTGTTGTGTCATCTGGAAACTTCAGGATTTTAACAGAGGAGTCCGTGGAGGTACAGTCATTTGTGTACAGCGAGAAGAGCAGTGGGGAAAGTACACAACCCTGTGGAGCACCAGTGCTGATGGTTCAGGTCACTGAAGTACACTTTCCCAGCCTCACCTGCTGTTTTCTGCCAGTAAGAAAGTCAGTTATCCACTGGCAGGTGGAGGCTGGTACGCTGAGTTCAGTCAGTTTGCTGTGTAATTGTCCTGGAATAATTGTGTTGAAGGCTGAGCTGAAATCCAGGAACAGAATTCTTGCATAAGTTCCTGGGTGTTGGAGGATGAAGTTGTATGATTGCTGGATGATTGTAGCATCAGCGTGATCTGAATTTATACACCCATTTGGGATTGATTCCTTACATTAAAATGGTTAACAAATTACACAAATTTGTTATACATTCATAATTCTAAAAATAGTAGTAGTGCACTTTCAAAGTGATTTCACATTTTGACTCCAGGACGTTATTGAAATATAGGATTAAGCTTAATCACGATCCACTTCTTTGAGTCTTAACGTATGCATTCATTCATGAATTCAATCAATTACATTTATATTATTTTCTCACTGTGTGTTCTGTAATGATTTATTACAGACCAAAAACAATTTTCCATAAAAGATGTGACGTATTTCTTACCTGCTCAAACATTAGATATAACTGTCCTTATCTGCAATGAAACTGTAGTGCGGCGGCTTGAACTAAGAAAAGCTGTACATCTAGGAGTTTTCTATGCAGCGGCTGTAGAAACTGAAGCACTGTCAAAAAATGTACAAAGTCAAATGAAGTAAAACACAAATATTTTTCTTGGATAAAACTTAATATTTTCTGGAAAGTCAAAACAGAGACTGGTACAGCCTAATGTTTTAAGATTAAGCCTAACGTCTTAATCTTAACCAGAGATTGACGAAACACATTGAAATTTTGAACCACTGTGCAAAACGTATTTTATTTAACAGACTTTAAACCTTTCACATTAAAAAGAAAACATTTAAGATATTTTATTTTATTTTTTTATCTTTGCAGCTTTTGTGCTAGTGGGGGTGTTTCTCACCAGGTCATTTCATTAAATTTTTTTTATTATTCTTTTTTTTTTGCTTTTTAAAGATTTAACAAAGCATTTTTGCTGATTAGACCTTTTATGTATCACCACAATATAAAATGTTTGTTGTTTGTGGCATTCTATGCTTAAATCTAATGCTAATTGGGTAATCAGTAAAGAAAATGTGATAAAATGAGCGAGTACAAAAGTAAGCTTTGAAATAACATCACGAGGTTAGAACATTTTACAGGAAACAGACAAAGGAATAAAACATGTTCTAAGACCACACTGTCCCTTCATAAAGAAGGCCCATAACCTGTTATTGGCACCAGTTCACCTAAGTAACTTGCAATTTATTTTTTCTCAAAATCTTCTATGACTTTATTTATAGCTTTAATAGAATTTAAGGTAAGCTACTAAATGGTTTTGAAACTTTTACATACTAAAACTATTGATGTGTGGGTAGATAGACAGGTCTATGTAAAAATATTCAGTTTTCTGTCACTGACCAGCATAACATTAAGGAATGCACCAGCACTTTTTTTTCCACCTGAAAGCACAGATTATTGTGAAGTAACAGATAATTATTAAATCACCAAAGAAATGTTCATTCATCTACTAAATGCCTCACATCCTACTCGTGTTTGTGACACGGTTAATGGCAAGGAGCATAAACAGAAGGTGGATTAAAGTACTACAATTGATCCATGGACGTTTGCAGTCATGGGACAGTTCTATCTAGTAAATTAACACACTGTTCAATGTTTATTTATTTTAGTTATTCAGTTAAAAATGAACAACTTATACAGTCATTACACACAGAGTGGTTAAATAGTAAGGTAAGGTAAAATTTGCTTTATTTATCCGAAAGGGGGAAATTCATTTACATTTACATTTATGCATTTAGCAGAAGCTTTTATCCAAAGCGACTTACAAAAAGAGGGTTTAACATTGAACTACGACGCAATTTACTCCTGCAATATACTTACCTGCAATATGCTAGGAGGGGATTTAACATCAAGGATGAAACTCATTTACAGCATCTAAGTAAACACAGAATGCACAAGTACCATACATTGAGTGCTAAGTAATATCAGGGGGGCAATAAGTGAATTTAGATCTTTAGACCTCAAATGAGAAGAGGTTAGATTGACCAACACGGGGCGTGGGTCGCGTTAGTTGGCGCTCCTTGGAGGAACGTAGCAGATGGGCAGTGACGTAAGGCTTTAAGAGGTTGTTGAGGTAGATGGGCGCTGATCCATCAAACACTCTGTATGCCAGCATTAGTGATTTGAATGCGTGCAGCTAAGGCAAGCCAAACGAGGTCAGTCAAAAGGGTTGTGACATGCCCTCTTTTTGGCTGGTTGAAAACCAAGCTGGTTCTATGGCAAATTCAGTTGCCGTAGACATGTAAAACACATAAACAAGCAAAACACATTCACACTGAAATCTGCTATACATCACAACAATAGTGACACAACATTATAGTTCAACAATATCAATAAAAGTACAAATAGTAATTCATACAAGGTACTCATTATAAGAGCACATTGCAGCAGAAATTAAAGTGTTTCTAAGGCGTTCAGTTGAACACAGAGGCAATATCATTCACCCACTAAAAGAGCTCCTGCGTTCATAAAAAAGACTGTGGAGAGGGTGATCTTGCAGAATTGTCTAATTATCTGGAGCAACAAGAACAGGAGCACTTGACCGAAGACCTTTAGCACACTCAAAAGCATGTTGACATTCAGAACTGCAAATGAAGGGGAGATTCGGGCTGCACAGGTTAGTCAGTGGTGTTACCACTTTAGAAAAGTTCTTACAAAAACATTGGTATTAACAAACCATAACCACAAATCTGCATAACTCACAGCGTGTTGTTGGCACAGGAAAAGCAAGGAAACCTTTGCACTGATTGGACAAACCTGGCCTTTTCAAACTTCCTCTCCAAGGTAAGACAGTGTGGCCTTGCTAAACTCACACTAAGCCAAGTTGAGAGTCAATGAAGCATCAGCCAGACGATTAAACACAGAGGCTAAAGTGGCGACATGATCAGACCAGTTGCAAGAAAAACAACCACATTGTCGAGTTAAACCTTACAACTTTCCATGTCAGATAATACAGTGGACCTTTTCAAAGTTTGCAGGAACGTTCCTCATCCCAAATGCCATCACTGCAGAAAGTGATAAGGTGTAACAACAGCTGAAATGTATGATGCCTTATTGGTTAAAAAAACCTGACAAAAACCTTTAAGAAGGTCCAATTTACTCAGCTGCAGGTCTGATGCTGTCATACAGTCTTCAATACGGGGAAGCAGGAATGAAACAGGCACCGTAACTGTTTTGACTTTTGCACAGACGGAAATCTGTGCAAAAGCGAGGGGATTCATCAGATTTTGGTATCACCAAGTATGGATAACTCCATGGATTGTAGCTTGGTACAGCCAACCCATGCTCCAAAAGATAGCTCTTTATCGTCATCAGCTCCCTTTTTGCCATATTCACACGATAAGAATGTTGCTTAAAAGGAGATGCAGTCCCAACATTGATATCAAGCTTAATCAATGTAGGATGTGATGGGATATCACCAAATAGTTGTAAATGAGTATTTATGAGAACTTAAATGTCTAATCTCTGGTCACTGGTTGAGTGAGAGAGATGAGTGGAAAACTTAGACAGTACCTCTGAATTAAGCATTCTGGAACTCTGGAAGCTGGCATCACAGAGTTTATGACCATTTTCATCTGCCCCCATATAAAGTCCTGAGGAACACAAGAGAACCTCTAGAGATGAGCCATTTTGCAACAACAGCTCAGCAGGCTTATGTGCAGGGCCGTAACAGAGCAAGGACGAGAATGAAAAAATTGAAGCATTTGAGTGTTATTTTTGCTTTCTGACTACAGTTTTAATCACATAGTCAGTTTCATTCAATTTTTTATCCACCAAATATGGTCCACAGAATTGGGCAGACAATGCTGAGCTAGAGCTTGGTAGAAGAACCAAAACCTTGTTACCCCTTTTCCACAAAGTGCTGGTTCCATGCTGGTGCTAGTGCCGGTTTGTGGCTGGTTCCAAGTGCGAACTGACAGTGAACCATTTGTTTTTCCAGACACTGATGCTGGCCAAAAAGCTACGTCATTACGTCACTCCATGCGTATTTGTACGTCACCATTACCCACTAGATTTAGCATTAAATCCAACTGCCACAAGACCACAACAAACTTTTTTAAGCTTGTTAATAACTTGCTCACCACTGGGCTCATAACCTCCAGCCGCCATCTCTTGCTGGATGTATTGGAACACCAGTTTGGTCCTTGAACCCCCCTCAAGTTTTTTTTTTTGCACTTCAGTAGAGGATGACACTGTCTACTGCTGCTTTGACTTCAGGTCCATTTTGTTTCTTTTGTTACATAAGCAACTCCAGTGTTGTTTGAAAACTGCAGCTCTTTACCTGTTTACCGGCTATTAGTTGTTCCGTGACCCTTCCTCCAGTCCCTGATGTCATCACGTTGAACCGGTTCTTTCCTCTGACCCCAGAAAGAGTTGGGGCCACTTGAGCACCAGTTTGGAACCAGTTTGGTCAGTGGAAACACGGTGCTAACTCTGGCTCTAGCACCAAACCAGCACTGGAACCAGCTTGGTGAAAAAGGGGTATGTCTCCTGTATTGAAAGATCTAGGAATGGCTTTCTTATCATACCAAATCTTCATCTTCTCCTGGGGAGATGAAAGGGCTTCTGATGCTGCGAACTAGACCTCATGGAGGCATTAGTTGTAACTGATTTTGTTGACATGAACTGCTCTTTAAGCAGCTTTAAAGGTCCCTGCACAGAATGACCAAACATGAGCTCATTTGGGCTGAACCCAAGAGATTCTTGTTTAGCTTCCCGGATGGCAAACACCGCTAATGGTACTCCTTCGTCCCAATCATTTCTAGTATCCAAGCAATATTTCTGCAAATGGCCTTTAATGTCTGCTGCCAACTCTCTAATGCTATTTGTGACTCAGGATGATAAGCACTTGAGAGAACATGTTTAATCACCAGAGGCTGCATGACCTGCTTGAAAACTTTAAGAAGAAAGTTGGTACCTTGATCTGTCTGCCCTACTTTTGATAAATCAAAAGAGTGGAAACTTGAGTTTTTTGGTAAACCAAAAGTTGTGAGAAACTCAATAAGTGCTTTAGTCACCAAATATGCAATTCTTCTTCTTAATAGAACTGCTTCTGGGAAATGTGTTGAAGTACATATAGCAGTCAGTAAAAACTGGTTACCAGTCTTTGGCTTAGGTAAGAGACCAACACAATCCACCATAACACATTCAAAAGGCTCACCAAGTACAGGTATCGGATGGAGAGGGACAACTTGAACATGCTGGTTTTGCGTCCCTGCAACCTGACACATTTCACATGCACGACAAAACTCTACCACATCAGTGTTTAACCCTGGCCAAAAGAATTGGTTGAGTATTTTATTTTACATTTTTGTAACTCCTAGATGACCAAACAAAGGATGTTCATGAGCGAGGGATAAAAACATCATGACGATGCACAAGATACATAGCTCTTAACATAGTTCTCCATTCACCATCTTCAGAAGATATTTCTCTAGCCTCTAAGTTGTCTGTTGGGTAAGCAGATTACTTACACATCAAGACACCATCCCCAACAAAATAGGAAGCCTTCTTTTCACCCATTTCATGGAAAGAAAAGCATTTGTCCAGGAAAGAATTTGATTTCTATGCAGCAATGACCTTGTTTGCAAGTTCCTCTTGACAGGACTACTAATGGACGCCAACATGGAATCCACCAGATCAGTCTCCCCTTCTCTTTGCTGTTTTTAAGTACACATGAGGGGAAAACAGATGGAAAGTAGGTAGCCAGATCATAATTTTTCAAGGTTGACTTTGGATCCTTACTTCCAGAACAGGTTGTGCTTTTCCACCAGCTATATCATTCCCCATGACTGACTGAACCCCTTTTATCGGCATCGAGGGACACACTGCCACAGGGAAAATGCCACTAACCAACTTTGATTTAATATGCACAAAGTGCAAAGGAACTATCACATAACCCATCTTAACTCCTTGAATCAAAATAATACTATTACAGGAGGAACGTTTACCTACTGGCAATACATCAGCTAAGATCACAGATCTTAACCCTCCTGTATTTCTCAGGTTTTTACGGGTTTTTCATCTTCCAAGTTTCCAGACAAGGACATAACACCATCCAAAAGGAAAGGTTTGAAACAGGGATCAAGCTCTTCATTTTGATTAATTAAACTTACTCCTTTTGTCTGCTTAACTTCAGAGGGCTGATTCTTACATTTTGAAGAGGGACACTCTGCAACTATGTGTCTAAATCAAAGACAATAGAAGGATTCCCTTTCAGTCCTCGAACTAAACGTTTTTCGTGGACTTTGAGGATCTTTTCCTGAAAGAGATTCTCTAACAGACTTGACGTTGTGCTACAAAAACAGTTTTATGGGTTAGCACAAATTCATCAGCAACCACAGCTGCTTCTTTCAAAGTTTAAACCTTCTTTTAATTTAAATAAACAACAATGCTCTCATTTATACAACGAAGCTGCAGAGAAAACATCAGACTGTACCAGAGCAGCTGTGGATACAGTGTAGTAGCTTTCCACTGTCACCTGGTAAATATGTCTCTGAATGGGTGAATGACTGAATAAAGTGAAAACATAAGTTTGTAGGCAAATCAGCCCCTGAACAGTTAAAGTCTCTTTTAATTTAAAAGAAACCTACCAAGATATTACAAATAATCTCTCGGTGGATTATCATTTGTCATAATCCTTTAATTTAATGTAATCCAACACCCCTCCCCCCAAATGCATACAGTTTTAGGAATTTTTTTCAATATATTGAAAAAACTGGTTTGCATCAAGAAAAAAACCAAATAAGTTCAAAAATGTCATGCAATAATTAAACGGCAGTTTTGATTTTATACTACACAAGTTGCATAGTTTTCACAGATATTTAGTTAGCAATGTACATAACAAATTGAATGTTTCAACATTTATAATAAAAAATAGCTAAACTCTTGACAAAACCTGCACTAAACCTTTCCTTTACATTTCACAACTTCTTTAAATAAATAGGAGGAACTAGTTTAAAAGAACGTCAATGTCATGTAAACTGATAATTTCTCATAGACGTGCTCAATTAAAAGGTGATGAGATCACTTGACTGAAATATCTCTATCTTCTGCCTCTACAGGGGACTTGTTGATGTAGAGAGAGTAGATCGATCCGCTTACTCTTTTCATGTGAGTTTAAATGAGAGAGCCTGGAGCAAAATCTCCATTACTTGACCAATCAAAGACTAAAAGAAGCTGAAACACACACTAACCTAACAGTCTTGTTTTTAGACTGACCAGAGACAGTTATAACAGAGAAGAAGACAAACTATATACATGCAAACTCCACACACCAAAGCAACACAGGTTTAAAGCCTAGGTTGGAAATTATTGTTATTTTACTAGCTCTAAAAATATTTCCTCACTTTACATGATTCTAAGTATCCAATTGATCAAAAAGCAGAAATGTGTGAAACGATAGAGCTTGTACTGACAAAACTCAGGCCTTTTTGTTGTTGCACCAGCACATTTCATATGGGTGTTTTATAATACCATGTACATCATAAGCATGCAAGTTTAGATAAAAGAAGTCTGGCTGTGTTCCAACCATGACACATCTTGTGTACTGTTGTGCTCAGTAAAAACAAGAATAGCAGCAGAGCCTGCATAAGAAATATAAAAAAACATATTTCATTTATATTTTTCATTTTCTTATTTTGGTAGAATTACCTTTGAACTTTAAGAATTGGGTACAAAATGTAATATTTCCCTTATACCGGCTTCTCACAACAGTTTCCTATAGTGTTGCCCATTCTTCCTGATACAGGTGGTGTAAATTAATACATTTTGAAGGATGTCTTAATTTGTGGACCTTTCCAGCCCTGTCCAAGAATATTTAATGGTCTTGAGATTTTATGTTTGTGATGGCCAAGTAATTGAGTATGTTGGCCACAGGAGACTTTTTTACCAAGTTTTAATTTTGATTTGCCTAAGCTTTATTAACTGTCTTGAGATGTTACTTCAGATATTTTGGTATTTATACAAGGTTCTTTCCTCATGATAGGACATATTTTATTCATTTAACAGTCCATCCTGTAGTAAGACAACAAACAAACATAAAGAAAAAAGTAATTTACAATTATTCAAAGTGTCAAAGGTATCATTGAGCATGCAGGCTTCCTATATCGTTTATGAGTCTTTTTCCTGTAGTGCATTTAAAACAACAATTTAAATATGGGTTTTGGACTGATGACTCATTGTGGCCTTTCAGCCTATATTGATAAATGTTTCACATGCATCTGTCAAAATACTCATGGTGTGCATAGGTGCTTGTAACTGTTTGAAAAAAATCTGTATGGAAAATTCAGGCATGTTTTTCATGAATATGATACCCCTAAGACAGTCTTGAGTAAATCTCAAGTTAATTTAGCTTTCTTAATTTTTTTTAAAGAAAATAAATTATGCAATTGTATGAGCTGTGTATTTGCGTTTGTTTTCAGAAATATGTACAGGTGTAATACATTTCTTTTCAATAAAAACAAAATCTTAAGGTTAAGAAGCTGGCATCTCTTGGGCTTTGGGTACTGTGTGCAGTAGACTGGGTTGTGGTATCTTTGTTTCCTCACACTTGGTGACAGGATCATGAGGTCCAGGTGGTGCTTGTTACCCACCAATCAGTATTAGTGAGGCTTTGAGAGGAGCAGTTTGCTTGAGGCAGATGGTCTGTATATTTTGTGGTAATGTTAAAACTTAATTGCTGCTGTCATTTACACTCATTGTCCCCTGCAAGACCTTTCAGATATTTCCTCCTGGGCTATTGCTTGGATTCCCCATTATAATCTACCCATGTGGAACCGCTCTTAGATTTCACCTACCTGTGCTGCTCTCTGCCAGACTCAGAATAATCACTGCCGCAACCCTCCTTATTCATCCAGCTACTCCCAAAAAGGAAGTGGCTTCACACGGGTCTTGTCAGCATCCACATTCTCACATTCATCACTTCTCATGGAAGATGCTATGAAATTAATTAATTGAATACTGGTCCATATTTAACATTTAAATACAATTATAAAAAAAACAACTTTAACACAATAGCTTTTACAGTGATGTAAAGATTTAAATAGACACACTACTCAAAATGACACAAAGAACATTTTATATTTTTATTTCAGAAAAAATAACTAATAAATAGCTATACATATACAGCATAACGCCCTGTGATGAGGCAAACCCACAACTGCTGGTAGAGTTATACTTAGGGTTTGTTGTCTTTTCAACCAAGAGTGGCAGTAGTCTTTCCCCATAAAACTATCCCAGCAGTTTAGTGTGCCTGTAAAATGACTTTCTACGATACCTTAATATCCAAGAATAAATGAGTAAATAAACATTTTTACTATGAAAAACAGCAAAGCCAGTATTTTAAAAACTATTGCTGAAAGGTGCTAGTCATTTGCAATCTTCACCATGTTGTTCATTAATTTTTTATTATATCTTACTGAATGTTTGCTGAAATCAAATAATGGCATCTACCACAAAACATTTTATCAAGTGTCTAAAATCAGGACCTTACTCTTTTATGAACCTGCCTTTATGTTAAATGTTGAAACTACACTATGATGTTCTTCAGATTTATTATCCATTCAGACTTTTATATTAACCTGAGTATATACAACCTCCTCTTCCTGTTTTGCTTTTCTGGTGTTAACTTCTGCATACAGACTTCCTATTTCTGCCTCAGTGGGCACAAATTTTATTCCAATCTATTCATACTTCCTCTCATCCAAAGAGGAACAACCAAATGGATGCATGTTGACATAATTGTTGTCCTTCTTTGTTTTGTTCTTTTCTGACCAAGTCAGAGTAGCATACACCAAATCTGCACTTTTGCCTCCAGAGCTGTTATTCATTTCTTCTGAGTTGTTGGAACTCACCTAAAAAAAAACATCCACTGTATTAGCATGAATTTCATTGTTTGTTGTTTCTTGCAACTTAAAATTAGACATTTTGGTTTTTTTAAGGGTCCATGTACCTTTTTTAGCTCTTTTATTACATGTTGACCAGAAGAAACTGGGCCAGTATCAGTGGTAACATTTTTAGGCTTGTAGTAAGTCTTCTGTAGCCTAAAACAATTAAGCAGAACATCTAAAAGTATTAATTTGGAAAATGAGGATTCAGAGAAAGCAAAGAAGACGGAATAAATTACTACTTATCCTACCCAACAACAAACAATAAGACACATGTTGTGAGCAGAAAAACGACCACAGTGCCAATGAAGATAGGCACTGAGATTTGATCTATAATATAAATGGAATATCAAAAGATATGACAATTACTTTTCTGCCAGATTTAATTGGTTTATAGATTTAAAGAGAAACATTAACAGACCTTGATTTTCCTTTGAGATCCCGAAGCAGCTCATGTAAAACATTGTACTTGCTGATCCCAATGAATTGGAGCTGAAGCACAACAAATTGGATAGATCTCTCTCCTGTGGTTCATTAATAGTAATGATGCTCCTTTGAAGTGAGCTATTTAAAGACTCATTTGTAACCATCAGCTCAGGAGAATGAGTAAAAAGTTTCTCATTCAAGTACCAATGTGTCACTGCAGTTGGTTTCCCTATTGTTTCACAGGAACAGTTGACAAAATTTGAAGTTTTTGTACATTTAGATGAGAATAGGATCCGTGATGGAACTGGAAGAAAAAAAAGGAGGAAAAAGAGTTACTTTTCGTGGACATTACCTTAAAACCCAAAAGAAAGGAGGTTTCCAGGATACATTCTTAGCATATGCCAGATGCCACAGCTATCAATCTACAGCTTAATCATAATATAATGTATAAACAAGTCATCTTAATCAGCAAACTCCTCTACTTGTTATCTAACTCAGAAAGATCAACGTATCTCAATTCTGCAATTTCCCTTCTGTAATGAAACAAGTATCTATTCTTTAGTCTTTTTTCCTGTGTCCTGAGCCTTAGAGAAGCTAAATCCTAGGAGCAAGGTGTATTGCCTTGTGTGAACCCAACATGTGCAGAGGATCCACATATTGCTTGGTCCTCAAAAAACTCTTCATTGCATGTCAGCAGTGTCCCTCAGAATTAAACAAAGCCTGTGATGGTAAAAGCCTATAAACGTTCTTTAAATATTAATAGTATTTTCTTCTCCACTTTCCTGGATTCACCACCCAACTTCTTCTGTCAGATGTTCATAATTCATTCTATGGTTAACTTTGTCTGTGAACTTTCCTGCCTTCCCAGTCACTAAATTATGGTAACCAGTTGACCTTCTTCTTTAAAGTAGGATAGCTGAGGTCTAATAGACTTACTGTAGCCTTGTTTAGGGGACCTTATCTGACCTCTTAGAGGTAAAGCTTTACCACTACTTGCACACTGCTAAATCCCATCTGCTAAACTATCCCTGCCAACTCCTAGTTCTCCTTATTGTTGGTTGTCTATCTTTTCATCGAAATAATGAAGCTCATCTCAATCTTACCGCCACACCTCCTACAAATATCTTTACTAACTAATCTTTAAGAGGTGAAATACCAAACAAAACAGGATCATGCTACCTTTGGCATGTGTCAAAATGTGTTAAATGATGTGAAACCCTATGTGTGACAAAAATTTTCATAATTTGTATGTTGAGCTTAGGAAATCTTATCTATCAGTCTATTTTCGAAATGAATGATTATCAATCTGTGCATATTTCTTATTTGTCTGATAATTCTTTAAAATACCTTTAATATTTTAAAATTCTTTCAGGCTAATTAATAATCATCTTTCAGTAACTCTTTTTGCGTTTAGCTGCATGTGCTGTGAACCACTGGGAGTAAATTATATAAAATAGATTTACTGATTCACTTACAGTTGTAAAAGGAATTCAATATTTTCAGCCCAAATTATACTCATGGTCTTCCAACCAAGTAAACACTGCCCAGAAAATATCTGATTGGTCAACTCATTTATCTGTAAGTACTTAATTGATGCATGTGATTTTGTAACCTTATCTATACATTTTAACTGTAGTTTATTTGTGATGACCACAATGAAAGTCAAAATCCTGATTATGTTGGTGTGGTCTAAGTTAGTTTCCTAGTTATCAAAGTGTTGCTTTGGTCTTCTGTACAATTAGCAGCTGACATATAAATAAAAACCAATAGATACTTGATGAGTGGGAGAAAAACAGGAGAGGTTGGTGGACAAAAAAATCAGTTTTCCCCGAGCCCTAGTGAAGAGGACGTCCACAACTAATTCATCAAACTATTCAATTATTGTCAGGCTATTTTCAGGCTATTGCTGTCAAAATAGGCCTGTTGATAAAGCAAAATATGTGGTTTTATTCAGGTTAAAAAAAGTTTATGGTATTTTTCTTTCCAATTCTTCTTGCAGCAAGCAATTAAAAAGGAAAATACATTTAAAAGAATATTTATTTATTTAAAGTTTCAATTTATACCTTTATTCAAATGATCTCATATAACATTGTTTGCTGTCAATTAGGTTTTACAATCAAGAGAAACCCTGCATTTGTAATCTTTTACAAGTTTATGTAAATAAATCTGACCGTCTGTTGCCTTTTCCAACCCGAGACACTGTTCCTTATATGATCATGTAAACCCTGTGTCAATTATTCTAATAAATGTTCATAGAATAATTGAGCAACTTGATTCAGCACATCTGCGTGCATTACAGTTTTTTGAAAAGTTCATAAAGGCAACTGAGAGAAACACAAGGTATGTAACACAGAGGCATGAAAGAGAAGAGTAAGGAAGGTTATTGGTCTGGCTTTCAGATGGTAAACGATAAGGAAAAGGAACTCACATAAAACCTTTGGCATTAAACTTGTGATAAGAGACGAATCAGAACTTCCATCGTTCTTCTTGTAAACAGCAGTGCAGGAGATTTTGTGTCCATCATGAAGGTGAGAAGCAGTGAAGTTCATAATAGAGGTCTTGGTTAAAGTTTTGTCCTGATTCAGTGGCTCTTTAGTGTCTCCTAGTGAGGGAGTCCATGTCAGAGTTGGCGGATGAGGCAGACATGGAGCTGGAGCAGAGCAGCTCAGACTCACTGAGTCTCCCTCTTTTACTGCCAGTGTGGATGGAGTCAGAGTTGGTGATGGAAAATTATCTACAGGAATGGTTCAGAATTATTGTTTATGTTTACTGTCATTTTAGGCCTTTGTCTTATGATCAAAACAATAATATAATTTTAAAAGGAGTTTCCTTGACATAATTGATCCACCAAAGTTCTAGATTTGGGCATCAGAACTTACCTGTGACCTCAATCCGTACATCTCTAGTTGTATAACTGTATTTTAAATCATTGTTACAATCCAGTCTGAAGTAATAATTGTTGGTGTGAGAAGTCTGCAGATTGCTGAAGGTTGTGGTGCAGTTTTTCTTTGTCAAGTCTCCTGTTGCTGGATTTGTGTCACTTAGTGGGGATTTCATGTTTGATGTGAGGAGCCATTTAGCTTCACATTCACTATTTAAGTTGGATTCATATTTTTTCTCTATGTCAAAGGAGCAGGGGACGGTCACACAGGATCCTGTCATGACTTGTACAGTCTGCGGCAAATCAACCTCAAAGTGGTTGCAGTTGGCGCCTAAAAGACAAAACAGATTTGGAAAGAAAAATATGCAGATTTAACCTTTAAAGTTTTTTGGTAAACAGAAATATTTATCTTTCATTGAGGATGCTGGTTATTATTTTAACATTTTAAAAATATTCTGGAATAGTTTAAATAAACAAATATGTTGTTAAAAATGAAAATAAATTGTATTTAGCTTTAAACTCACCTTGTAGTAAAGAGCCAATAAAAAGAATCATCAGAAGTCCAGTCATCTTTGTTAAGCTGATGTTAAGCCTACTTACATTAACATAAAAATATATAGTCAGTTTATTTATAAAGATATATGAAAGAAATTAAATGAGAATTAATATAAAATTACATTTACGTTGTTCTTCTGATATTCTGGATGCACAATTTGTTGAGTAATGGCACTCAATTGTCAAGTAAACTATTATCTTCAATTATTCAAGGTCAACGAAACTATTTTAATATTGTATTTAAAATAAAAAGCTTAAGTGATGATTTTATTATTAAAGAAATACTTTAAATTGGAGAGCATTTACTAAATCAGATTACAGGTCCATGAGTTTGACATCATTTTATGGGTATTTTCTTGAATTAGAAATCAATAAAGAAACAAAAACAAAACGTAGGTCCTCTTACATTGTTTATAAACTATATATAACAAAAATATAAAGAAATAGCTGAAAATAAATGGAATAAATAAAATAAAAAATACAAAAAATAAAAAATAAAAAACTATTAATTTAAGTATTTAAATATCTCACCTTGAAGTTGAAATCCCAGAGCTGTATTTGTTTTCCTTGTTTGTTTTGTAAAATAATTTCAGTTCTAGTAAACCATAGTGTCACCGAACATCATATTACTGTGTTTTATCATCTTCTGCTCCCGATGACTTTTATGTTTAAAGTTAGTGGATAGATTATAGCCTTTAAAATGTGCACACCTACTTTGAAGCTCCAGGAACTGCCCTAAAAAAGAGGAACACTATTAAAACCGTGTGATATGTAAAAGCTCTCAAAAAACTAGGGATGTAGCGATTCCACTTTTTTCCAAAATGAGTAGTGTACAAATACTTGCATTTGAGTACTCACCGATACCGAGAACTTACGCCATTACACATATCGTTATTAAATGTTCAAACAGTAAGTAACTTCATTATGCACGAGTTTAGAAGTCCTATTTTATTACTTTTCAATACTTGATTTACTTAGAAAACTTTATTGCCCCACTTTTGGAGGAAATGAGATTTAAGAGGCTTACTTTATGTCCAAAGACTGGGTTGGCAATAAAAAAGCTCTGTAACACAACTGACGCTGAACCTAAACAGTAATTAGCAACACATGAACTTAATTGCCTCTTAATTAGATGACGCGATTGCCTGAAACGAAAACAACTGAGACAATAAGATTGGATTTAAGTTTAAAAATATATTCTATAAGTTAGGATTTTGTTATCCAAATGGACGCATAACGACCCCTCAGTGAAAATGTTGTCCAAACTCCATACCCGTTTGTGGCTTAACCAACCAATTTCGTTGTCCACCATCATTAAAGTTAATCTAAATAGAGAAAGAAAGCAGCGTATTGACAGTTTAAACGGCACAACCAGAGCACGAAAAAAGTAGACCACTTTGGTTTGTTTTGGAGTTGGAAGGGGGGGGGGGGTGACGTCGTCTGCCAAAATGATTATTCCTAATGTCTCATAAACGAAAGCAGCACAAACAATAGTTTTAACGGCATAAATCCGCACAAACGGAGCAATAAAAAAGTAGACCACATTGGTTTGATTTGGAGATAAATTTTGAATGACCTAATAAATAATTTGTAATTTCTCATAAACACAAGCAGCACAAACGACAATTTTAACGGCACAAACCTGCTCAAAAGGAGCACTAACCATTCTACCTATTTGGCCATTTTTTTTCCGTGGGTAGGGTGTCAGCTTCACTCAGCTCCGCGTCCGCGCCCGCAACTCTACATTATATGCAAATGAGCCACGCTCCCAACTAATCAAAGACTGGCCTTTTTCATCCAATCAAATAATTCCTTCCCAATACACAAATTGGATTCATACTCTCAGACTAACATTTCAGTAGAGCCGCGAGTGCGGACACAGAGCCGAGCGCGAGCTGAGCGAGCCGAGCGGGCGAGCGAGCAGTTGTCAGAGTTGAGCGCGAGCCCGAGGAACCCATGAGCGAGCGGGCCTGAGATACACACACACACACACACACACACACACACACACACACACACACACACACACACACACACACACACTGCTCCCCCAGACTGCACCGCGACAAAATAACCACGACACACTGAGTCGCTGAGTCCACCTGAAGGAGCAACAACCCCAAGCGTGTGCGCACTGTTCATGATCTATGAGTACGAGTAGAGTACTTGAAGCCTGGTATTGGGCCGATACCGGTGTCGGTATCGCTGCATCCCCTCAAAAAACTTAAGTAAACAGCCACTTCCTATTTAGCCCTGTGTCCTCATCTGATGTACCACCACTGGGTGTTAACTCAGACCTCCTGAAGTGCTTTCTCCAGTAATTAAACAAAACAAACAAAAAACATACAGTCAAATTTAGACCTTGCACTAAGAATAAGCAGTGAAAAGAAGTCTAAGACAAAAGTGTTCTTAAGACAGAATAAAATAAATAACACTCACATTTGAAGTACCAATATTGTCCTCAGGCTTGGTTAACAAAGATAAACCATTTCTTCATAGTTTGAGATTTTTTGGGAGTTTATTAATTAAAGAGGTCTGGAAACTAAAGTAGGCCTTCTAGAGTTTAGTTTTCATCAAGACGGTTCACATCTCTTAAATGTTTTAACAAATTTCACTATTTAATGATCTGCATTGTGAAACACAAATACAAAAATAACAAAAAAAAAAAAAAACCTTAATAGGTGTTAATATATTTTATATTATAACCTTTATGTACAGTATGTTATTCTCAACTGTGTATTTATATAATTCCCTGAATTCATCCAGTTTTTATTTTTATGTTGTGGTAAAAAAGAAAATTGGCACTAGATGGCAGTGTGCAAGGACAATGCAGGACCATAAGAAAAATCTTACAGCTTTTATTGATGCCATAATTTCAATGATTAAATAAATAAGAAAATTTAGGTACAAATTTTTTTTAGTTTCAATCAACCATTTTAGCTGCATCGTCAGACTTTAGTTTTTAGTTTTTTTTACTTTAATATATAGTTTACCCACTAAAATAACTTTTTGTTGTTACTGATAACTCATGGTTTTCAACATTTGGTAACAATGATACAATATACCGTTTGTTTATTTAATTTTTCAGTTTAAACTATGCAGTTCTTACTTACTTAGTGTGGTTTAGAGTGTATACTTTGTCATTTTATCATGGTTGGATCTGTTTGACTACTCTGTGCTCCTTGTGGCACCATTCTTGAATAATCTGAACACTCATTCACCTTTAATTTGCCTCAAACCTGAAACTGTGTTTTAAACAAAAACCATTTACGGCAAAAATGCTAAGTTGGTTGTGGATAAG
The DNA here is from genome assembly GCA_032876305.1 of Orestias chungarensis. Lineage (NCBI taxonomy): Eukaryota > Metazoa > Chordata > Actinopteri > Cyprinodontiformes > Cyprinodontidae > Orestias > Orestias chungarensis. The sequence goes on along the minus strand of JAVLVB010000513.1, from coordinate 2,373,098 downwards.
CAAGAATTTTATAACTCCAAAATATTCTATCCATTTCAAATTAAGTGACTACATGATGCAATTAAAAGAACATACACATAGACTGAGAACAGAGATATTTGTTCTCTTTCCCAGTACTTGAAGGACATTCATGATCACATTCCATAGCTTCTTTGTTTTTTTACCTAGGCAGAACTTTTTTTGTTGGTATTTAATATTGTATGATTAAATGCAACTTGGCTCCTTTTCTTTTCATTATCAGGAAATTAAATTTTTATGTTATTGTAAAGTATTGAGGTTAAATTGGTGTCATCCAAAAGAATAAATATATGTTCCAAATCTTGCTTGACCTTAAACTAAAACTTTTGTTTTGCTTTATTTTTTTCATAACCAGGTTA
>JAVLVB010000513.1:2326863-2369543 GCA_032876305.1 Orestias chungarensis | reverse complement strand
GCTAAGGTCTGACAGACTTACTGTAGCTTTCTTTTATGGTTGACTGCCTGTTCATCATAAACATGAAACTGATCTCACCCTTACCACCACACCTAATGCAAATATCTTTACCAACTAATCTTTAAGAGGTGAAGTACCAAACAAAACAGCTCCCAGGATTGCAGGGATGTTCAAACCTGTTTATAATGCAAAACGAACAATTTGTTAAAAGATATGAGAAGAGAATTTTAGCAGAAAGTTGATACATACACTGAATATTAATGTAAAAGATGTTGTCCTTCTCCCAGATCATCTTTACCCATGCAGAAAAAAATATTCCTGTCTGCGGCTGTTTTAATGTTAATGTCCCAATGACAGTTTCCCAGAGTCTTTTAACAAAATACCAGGTGTAATTTTGCACCACTGGGTTGGCATTACTGTTGCATGTGAGAGTCACATTACTGTTCTCCGGAACTGGACCAGAGGGACTGACTGCAACTGTGACATTTTTAGGAGAATCTAAAAAAACTAAATAAAGTATCTTTACAAAGTTATGAAAGCTGAAGGAGACTTGACAGAGTTTTGTTAACCCTAATGAAAACCTCTAGTTTACTGTAAACATAGTCGGAGGATGTTTAACAAAGATCATTTTAGTCATGCAGAATTCTACAAACTGTAATGTTTTAAAATACTTTCAGTCATAGTGAAAGTTTCCTGTTCGTCATCAGCTCCATACCAAGTGTATGTCTGTAATGCTGGCTTGTGCTTCACTGTTGTATGCCAGAGTCACATCGCATCTATTTTGAAACTGATGACGGGGACTGACTTAACCTCTATGTTTTTAGAGAAATAAACAAAGACTATCAAACTATCAAATTATTAGGAGTAAGGTTGCTTTCAAAATAAGCCTGTTGATGAAGCAAAATGAGGCTAATATTTAAGTTTGGAAAAATTTAAAAACATTTGTTGTATTTTTCTTTTCAATGTTTCTTGCTGCCAGCAATGAAAAAAGGGGCCATACATTTATAATAATATCCTTTCATTAAAAATATTATTTTATACCTTCATTCAAATGATCTCATATAACACTGTTGGCTGTGAATTAAGTTTTATGAAAGAAAGACACTCTCCGAGGCCCAAGGAAAGGTGTCAGCTGTTCTGACCTTAACTACCTATTTTCATGCGATTTTAAAAGAGGACAAAGGAACTCACAGGAAACCCTTTGGTATTAAGCTTCTGATAAGAGATGAATCAGAACTTCCATCATGTTTCTTGTAAACGGCTGTGCAGGAGATTTTCTATCCATCATGGAGGTGAGAAGTAGTCTTATTTAAAGCTTTGTCCTGATTCTCCTGCAGTGTCTCTTCAGTGTCTCCCTGTGTTGGAGTCCATGTCGGAGTTGAAGGATGAGGCAGACATGGAGAAGTCAGAGTTGGTGATGGAAAATTATCTGGAACGAAGGTTCAGAATTACTCTTTAGTAAATGATCTGTTATTTTCTGGGCTTTGTCTTATGACCAATACATTAAAATAAATGTATTTTGCAGTATGAAGTGTTCTCCCAATTTGAACGTTCACTTTTGTATTATTAAAGCTGCATTAAGAAATCCACCACTGCTTCTCTTCTTTGTTGTCATAAAGTGTCCAAAGAACCGATGAGAGGTGTGGAGAAAGACAACCAGAGTAATTTAATGGTCTTCACCTCGACAATATGTATCAAATTAGTGGGCTTTTACTGAGGTAGAACCCACACAAAGGCCCTGATGGGAAACTTAATAGGTAAAGCGTATAAGGACATGTTGGAACCCCTTTATAATTGATTTATGGGGACTCTGGGGAGTATATGGATCATGAGGCATTATTTTGGCCCCGTGGTATTAACTCATACAGTGTGAGTAACATCTCAGTAACATGTTAGCATTAGCATTATAGCTAACATTAACATAAGCTAACTTTAGCTGGGTTGGTAATATTGAGCAAAAACCTATATGTAACTATATATAGTTAACTTTTGATTTAAACTTACTCCAGAGTGCACCTGAAATAACAAGTAATAAGTCATCACCCACAAACACAGAGTATTCAAAGATAAACATTTTAAATCATATGAAGCTTTATATTGTAAAAATACAAGAATTTGTAAAATACAAATTCTTGTCTAGTGGACAGATAAGAACTGGTCAAATAAGTGTTTAATGTAGTCTATGTAATACAGTTATTGACATACAAATGTAAGCATTTTACAATTGAGGTATGAATTAATGACATACCAATTTTTTAACAAACACAAAAACTGTTAAAAAATATGCAACACAAAGCACTAAGACACACCTATCCCCTAAACCATTGGCACTAGAACAGAATAGAATAGAATGCCTTTTATTGCCATTGTACACATTGTACAATGAGATTGGAACTACAATACACTACAATAACGAGGTGTACAAACACTTGGTGACATCAACATATGAAAATGACAATCAGCTCTGATGGCGTATTAAGGCTTTTATTTCTTACTTTTATTTTTATCAAAGGAAGAAGACTGCAGCAGGTAGTTTGAGCATATAAAACCTACAGTGGAGGTTCTGGTTGTGGATAAGGATAACTTCTAGGGAGGCACTTTGGAAAAAATGGATGACTCTAAAAATATTCTATCAATTTAAAATTCAATGACTACATGATGCAAAAAAACTAATAACTCCACCATTATTAGTTTTATTGCATCATGTAGTCATTTAATTTTAAATTGATAGAATATATTTAGAGTCCTACACATAGTCCGAGAACATAAATATTGATTCCAAGTACTAGTAAGACTTTAATTAAAGGAATTTCAAAGCTTGTTATTGTTCCTTGGCAGAAATTGTTTGTTGTCGGTTGTTACAATGGAGGGATTCAATGGACCCTTGTTCCTCTTCTCATCTTGAGAAGAGGAACATGGGTCTGTTACTGTAAAGTACTGAAATGAAATCAATGTCAGGCAAAATGATCTATTTCTTTTTAAAATCCTGCTTGACCTTAAACTAATACTCTTGTTTTGCATCGTTTCATTTTTTTAAAACAGGCTAGCAACAGAATTTTATTTTGTCGATTAGCACTCTCAACACATTAATTTTATGCAACCTTTAAACATTTATATTCTTAACTTCTGCATACAGACTTCCCATGTTCAGCGCAAAGCTCAGGTAATTCAGGTCCACCCTCTCAAACTCCTCCTCCTCCAAATAGGAGCCACTAAAAGGATTCATCATCACATATTTTCTTTCTTCTTTGTTTTGTTTTTTTTAAACCACATCCTGATTCAGCTTTCCTGGACCTTAAAAAGGGCCTTTTTGCCATATAGACAAATAAAAGTTGTTACAGAAGCCAAAACTAAAAACTAAACTAAACTCCTGAAGGCCTCCCTGGTGAGCTGTTCTGGGCAGATCCCACTGGGAGGGGGCCCAGAGGAAGACCCAAGGCAATCTAGAGGGAATATGTTTATCGGCTGGCCTGGGAACGCCTTTGGATTCCCCTGACAAGCTGGCCTAAGTGGCTGGGGAGAGGGAAGTCTGGGTTTCCCTGCCTAGGCTGTTGCCCCGCAAACCGACCCTGGATTACGGGAAGACAATGAATGGATGGATTTTTAAGATATAACACCCTTCACAATAACTGGCACTACAAGAAGGAGGTCCAATTTTTTTAAAATGAACTGGTTCTATTAAAACTTGGTGACACCAAAATTCTATTTGCAAAATGCATTCACATTTTGACATAATTTATCCATCTATTATTTGCAATTATTCTTTTATGAGAGGTCAAATGGACTCACACAAAACATCTGGCATCATCTCTGGTATGAGATGAATTACAACTGCCATCTTTTTTTTGGTAGACAGCAGTGCAGAAGGTGCTCTGTCCGTGATGAAGGCGGGAGGCAGTAAATGTAAGAACAGAGGTCTTAACTGTAATTTTCTCCTGATTATTCTGCAGGGCCTCTTTAATGCAACTCAGTAAGGGAGACAGAGAGGGAGCTGGAGCTAAGTACATCAGACTGTGGGAGGTGTTTAACAATCAGAGGTATGAAACTCAACCGTACCCTGCCTCTCTGTTTTTGGACTGTGGGAGGAAGCCGGAGTACCCGGAGAGAACCCATGCACAGGGAGAACATGCAAACTCCTTGCAGAAAGACCCAAAACCCAAGGTGGAATGGAACCCAGAGCCTTCTTGCTTCATCAAGGAATCAAGGAATCAATCAAGGAATCAAGGAATTTTATTTGTCATCACATCACATGTGGTACATGAGGTGGGACGAAACTGTGCTACCCACTCTGCCACTGTGAAGCCCTATTATTATTATTTTATTATTATTATAACAACATTTATTGAAAGCATGAAGACCGCTGTTGGTACTTGGGGCCATCAAAACTTACAGTGGAGGTTCTGGTTGTGGATAAGCAAGGAATGAATAACTAGAAATATTCTATCCATTTCAAATTAAGTGAATACTGCAATGAAAAGAAAATACACACAGTCTGAGAACAGGGACATATGTTTTCTTTCCCAGTACTTAAAGGACATTCATCTTCCCATTACATTGCTTCCTGTTCTTTTACCTATAACTTTTTTGTTGTGGGTTTTTACTATTGTGTGATTAAATGGAACTTTGTTGCTTTTCTTCTCCTAATCAGTAAATTACATTTTTATGTTATTGTAAAGTATTGAGGTGTCATCCAAAAGGATGTATTTCTTTTTCAAATCCTGCTTGACGGTAAACTAAAACCTTGGTTTTGCTTTATTTTTCTCATAACCAGGGGAACTGCAGACTGACAGTTTATTCAGTCTTTTCACACATGAGTTTAACTTGAGCACATTAATTTCCTGCAACATTTATAGTCTTAACTTCTGCATACAGAGTTCCCATTTTCAGCGCAGAACTCACAAAATTCTCGTCCCCCCTCTCACACTCCTCCAAATAGGAGCCGCAGGAGGGATTTTTGATCACATAATTTTCTCTCTTCTTTGATTTGTTCTTTTTTAACCAATTTACACTGGAATAAACCACATCTTGATTCTGCTTCCCTGAACCTAAACTGGTTTCTTTTGCATTATAAGCAGACAGTGATACGGTGCCTTTTATGTCGGATCCAGTTGAAAGTTGGGGGTTCTCTGCCTGACCAGGTTCTCTACTGTTCGCATAAATTGCATCTTCACTTGAGTTTTGTACCTAAGAATAAAGGAAAAAATGATCAACAAATGGCTTCTAGAAAGATAAATAAATGTTAAAAGACAAATAACAGCTACAGTCAACATACCTCATTTTCCTCTTTAACTATATGTGCATTTGTGTCAGTATTGCCTCCATTCCTTGCAGGGGTACAGTAGAACTTCTGAAACCTGAAAAATGGGATACAAATATGATGGTCTGTTTTTATATTGGTCAATTTAAATGGCCTTTTTTGCAATAGAGATAAATAAAAGTAGTTGCAGAATCCAAAACTAAAAACTGAAAACTAAACAGAGGGCAACAATTTGTCTGTAATGAATTAACCTCCTTTACTTACCCAATAAAAAACAGCAGGACACATACTATGAATATAAAAGTAGTAATTGTTGCAATGAAGACTGACTTTGGGATTAGACCTACAATACAAATGGAAGAAAAAAAACTATTTTATGAATTTCTAATCTTCATCATGAATTTGGTTCGAAAAAGTACAGAATGACAAAAACAGACCTTGGTTTTCTCTGGAATTTTCAAGGCAGCTGACACAAAACTGTATACTGGCTGATCCCAAAGAGTTGGAGCTTAAGCAGAGCAGGGTGGACAGATTTCTCTCCTGTGGTTCCCTCACAACAATGACGCTCGTCAGACGTGAAACACTTAGAGACTCGTTGGTAATCACCACCTGGCTGGATTGATTAACATGTTTCCCATTCAGGAGCCAACGTGTCTTTGGAGACGGGTTCCCCACAGTTTCACAGGAACAGTTGATCTGATTTGCAGTTTTGGTGCAGCTAGAGGAGAACAGGATCCGTGAAGGGACTGCAATGAAACGCAGGAACCTCATCATTAAATTAAATTCAGAAAACTTTTTTTCAGAAAAAAATATGTTAGTAACCAAAGTACACAAAAATTGAATAAAAATGTCATTTTTTTACCTTCCTTGAATTGTCTTTGAAACCTTTAGTTATGGTGTTAGGTGTTTCATCATAATGAAATAAAAAGGTAGTGGAAAAGTTTAAAGATATTTGAGGAAATATTATAGTATGACAGCTCTTCTCAAACTGAAAATCACAAGAGTAACTAAAAAGTTTATTAAGACTTTTCAAGACAGTGTTAAACAGCTATACAACAGAACTGATTTACTTTGAAAAGATTTCCATATATGTAGAGCTACACCAATACATGGGTATAATGTTTTATTGATACACGTGTGATTCTGTAATCTATACTGTAGTTACACCAGATCTTTTTAATCTGAAGGTTTTCATGTTCCTTATAAAAGATTAAAATCTAGTATAAGTTTGAGTATTTGTTTCATAAGAGAACATTTTAAACAAAGGAAAAGCAAATAAATCTGCCATTTGTAACAAACAAATCCTGCTCTTTAGCAAATTATATTCTTTGTAACACTTTTGGTATAATGTGATAATTTTTTTTTAGCTGATCTGTTGCTTTTTTGACTTTGGTATTTGGTATTGTGTACCAAGGGAAAACATACATTTCATGCAGATAGTCATATTTCACACTTTACCTCTGGCTTTATCAAATAATTACAAATGCAATAAATATGTTAACACACATAATGCATACATCAGCCCTATATAGATAATGTTAGAGTACATTAGGGTTTTCTACGAACTTTAACTTCTGTTATTACTATTTGTAGCTTTAAACAAAAACAGCAGATATTCAGATCAGGAATGTGGGAAACTCTGTTGTCAGATACTTATTTATTTGTCAACAACAATTAGATGGTTAGGTTATTTTAATGCAATGTAATCAAAGATTAAAACATTTAGGTAAGAACAAAAACAATAAAAAAATAGTTAACATCTAATAAAAGGTCAAATTAACTCACATGAAACCTGTGGGATCAAACTTGTAGTAAGAGATGAATCAAAAGAAGAATCATTGTGTTTCTTATAAACAGCAGTACAGGAGATATTCTGTCCATCATGGAGGTGAGAAGCAGTGAAGTTCAGAACAGAGGTCTTAACTAAGCTTTTGTCCTGATTCTCCATCAGTGTCTCCTGAGTGTCTCCTAGTGAGGGAGTCCATGTAAGAGTTGGAGGATGAGGCAGACATGGAGCTGGAGCAGAGCAGGTCAGACTCACTGAGTCTCCCTCCTTCACCTCCAGAGTGGATGGAGTCAGAGTTGGTGATGGAAAATGATCTGGAATGAAGGTTCAGAAAGTGACCAGTCATGTTCCTATATTTTCTTATAAATGGTAAAATAAAAAAATGTAAAGTGAGTTTCCTAAACATAATTTTTCCATCAAATCTCTGCATGTGTGCATAAAAACCTACCTCTGACCTCAATCCGTACATCTCTAGTTGTATAACTGTATTTTAAATCATTATTACAATCCAGTCTGAAGTAATAATTGTTGGTGTGAGAAGTCTGCAGATTGCTGAAGGTTGTGGTGCAGTTTTTCTTTGTCAAGTCTCCTGTTATGGGACTTGCCTCACTTAGTTGGGAATTCAGGTTTGGATGTAAGACCCATTTAGCTTTACAGTCACTAGTTAAGTTTGTTTCATATTTTTTCTCTATGTCAAAGGAGCAGGGAACAGTGACACAGGATCCAGTCATAACTTGTACAGTCTGCGGAATATCAACCTCAAACTTGTTGGAGTTGGTGCCTAAAAGACAAAACACATTTGGAAAGCAGAAAATATGGTATATTGTTAATATTTGACAGGATGGACAGAAGCATATAGATATAAATAGAAAGATTTTAGAAAATGTTTTGACACGGCATCTTGATCTATGTATTTTTTTGGATGTCTTGATGTTACTTTCCAATTTTCTGACACAAAGCTTCAAAGAGATCTTTGAATAATAATGTAAATAAACATATATGTAGCAATGATTGAATATACATACTTTGTGGTAACTTTGAATGTAACTCTACAGTTAATCAAATATGAGTTAAGAACGCCACTGAAGCTTCGTGTTTTAGATCAAACAAACAAAAACATCCCATTATTATTCTTTTCTTTTTTAAGCTTATTTAAATATCAAAGATGTCTTCTTTCATTTATTATGAATATGTCTATAGATCTACTTATATGTGTTTTAAAAATATATTGTTGACTTAACTGAACATAAATAATGCAAGGGTGTTAAATAATTGTAATGTGTTGCTCACAGATAAATTGTTGTACTTGAAGTTCTTTTGTTATTCAGTCTTTTATAGATAAAACTTGGAATCAAATATTTGTTGCAAAACTAAATATTCTCACCTTGCAATAAAGAGCAAATGAAAAAAATCAGAAGTCCAGCCATGTTTTTTGGTTGTTTTTTATCACCTGTAGTCTTTTCACTGGAGGTGTGGAAAACCCTGGACAGCGTTTCATTCCATCACATGGAAACAGACACGCATGACAAACTATTATGCAAAACAAAGGGTGATTTAGAAAGGCTAGTTTAGCTACTGTGCATATTTCTGGACCTTGGAAAGCAACCAGAGTACCCAGAAAAAATAAGAACATTTTATAATATATTTCTGATATGCAACCAAAATGTATTTGATCATACACAACCCCCTTCATTTAATAAAAGTAGGGACTATTTGTGTTGAGCTTCACAGGTTCCTTGGTGAGTAATAATACCAGTTAACACCAGCGGGCTACTCAAGCTTTTTTGACCCTTTACTGGGAGACACACAGTTATTAGCAACCTTTTGGTTTACAAGATCTACTGACCAAAACCCACACAAGGCTCTTAAGGAGAGCTTAGAAACTGTTACAGCACCTAACTACTTAGCAACAGGACATTGGTTGCAAAAGTAATAAAATAATTAAAAACACAAACAAAAAGAAAACATGTGAAACAGTTATTAACTTATTATTTGAATCTAAACATATACAGTACAACTATTGCATTATTTAGAAATGCATGCAAAGTTGATGCACTATACCTAGCTAGAAATGTTTTTTTCAGATTGTTCTTCCATTTGTCTACAAGTATAGGTCTTGCTTCTTTTTGATTGAAGGTAAATATCCTAAAAAAACAATAGAACAAATTGTCTATTTACAAATGTAAATCCTCACCTCTTACAAGAACAATTGCAACTTCTGATCTAATAAAATAAGATCTTTCTTAAAATATGTTCCATCAAATCATCACTTGTGATATTGTAATATTTTACATTTGCAAAGTGAGAAAGAAGAAAAAACTTACCGAATGTCTTTAAACAGCCAGTAGATAAGTCATCACCTTCTAGAATGATTTCACTTTTCTGGAAGCTTTACCAATAACTTAAAAAAGGAGAAGTACAAAATATAGTTCCCTACAAATGTTTTAAAGCAGCCCCATCTCTTCCTCAATGGGCTGTTCTGCACATCTCACATTAGTTTTTATAGCAAATGTACTTGACGCTTATGTTTTATTTTGCTATACTTGAAAAGTACGTACATTGTAGAGAAATGTAGAAATGGTTTTGTAACTTCTCCCAAATGCTCTACTTCTCCTGAAGTACCAGCAGGACTGGTGTCATCACCACCTTTGAATACAAAAACATACTGTATGCTCATAGTTTTTCCATAAACTGTATTTCATACAGTAAGATAGTGTAGCCTGTGTCTCACTCATTTGGCCTTGTACTCATATACATGATAATGGTGAGATTATATCCCATTTCCTGGAAAATAAATAATTTAAAAAGTTAATAATAATAATAATAATAATAATAATAATAATAAAGTGGCTTGTAAATCAGTGATTTTAACATCCAATTCCTTATCTTAATTTCAAGGCTCCATATTTACACTGTAGACTGAATTTGTGCAGCCTCAAGTTCCTTTAAGGGTCTTTTTGGGCGGGTCTTAATTGAAATAAACCAATTATCTTTCCCTCCTCACATGCTGCTGGCCTGAGTGCCTCTATGGCTTGTCCCAGCGCTGGCCTGTCTATTTGATATTCGCGCCACGGGCAGAATTATTATTATTTTTTAAACAGAGTTGCAGGCCAGCAGGCCAATAATAGGCCGGCACTTCTGGAATACTCCCGGTTCTCCCTATGGGCCTGGTCCCAGTTAAGATCAGGGTTTCAATAGAAGACATAATTAACTTCACATCTGTTTTTAAATCAACCTAGGTCTATCCTCCGTGTAAAAAAAGCAGAGAATGGTCACACAGCATCCTCTTATAACCTGTAGCTACAGTCTGCAACAAACAGCGAGTGACTGAAAAGGAAACCAGAGGCCCTGAATTCAGGAATTGAAATGGTAGTTTATTCCAAAATTAGCTTGATTCCATCAAATAACAAAAAGAAAACTCAACAGCCCTCCAGATAAACCTTCATGTTTTATAGGATATGTCATTTCATTCATTCACATTTTAAAGTCATAGATTATTGGTTTGAGATTCATCTCGTAGTAATGATGCTAAAATACATGGATCTTTTTATTTTTTGCAGAAAAATACTTTTCTCTGCTGTCCTCAATAATGCAGTAAGAAAAGTTATTAATTTGCGCAGTTCATAATTAGTTTTAATCTCAAGGACATGTGGTTGAAAGAATAAGTGAAAAAGACATCAGCCTCCCTTATTTTGCATGTTTACATTTTAAGGCCAAAGAAAGAAAATAAGAGGAACTTTAGTAGTGCTCTGTTTAAAAGTACAAAAACTAAAAACAGCAGCATTTACTTTTTGCTATTTTTTAACTGACTAGATCATTTTTGTTAAAGAATTAAAAGCACACACTCCAACAGCCCAGATGGCCAACAAGTAAAAAAAATGCTGAAACGGAAATAATACATCCTTTTAAGGACAGGCTTCAAGTACCGGGTAACTAAGAAAGAAAGGAGGAACTAACTTAAACATTGACAAATACGGTAAAAAGTCCCTTTTCCGAGATATATTTGACAAATACTCCACATTATTTTTTAATTGTTATTCGTGTGGTTTCTGATTAACATTTTCCATTAGTTCAGGAGTTCTCAACAACCTGCAGTTAATGTTTTACAGAGATATAAATATATAACTGTACATGACTACCTCCTTGTTAAAATACCTGCAGTGATAAAGCTAGTTTTCTGGTCCCTGTACATGAAGCGTCTGTGTAAAATGGCCGGCGAACAAAGGGGATTGGACAATTTGACCGTTGATGTTCGCACAGAAAAAATATTGCTTTAAAATTTACTTATTTACAATGTCTTAGTGTTGTTCACTTATTTATTTATTTTCATATTTATATTTTATTCCACCCCAACTGGGTATTTTATATTGACTTCATATTTTCATTTACCTTACATGTTTATAAATGTGACTCACAATAAATTTGTCACAGATGTTTATTGAAGCATGAATACATTTTTATGTGACAAAGAGTGTTGCCTGAAGAATGAACATTTAACTAAAATCAAATAGGCATTTTGAGATAAACATACTGGAATTATATTAATGATGTAGAGTTATCCTGTTAAAAACCTCAGGGACTTTTTAGATTACTCCTTAGAAATGAATTTAATACTGTCATAGTTGAGACTTTCTAGCACCTTCACAGGTTGTCCAGGAGGGGGCGCCGGAGCATCATCGGCTGGAGCAGCTCCTCACCTGGGCTCTTTCTCCAGGTGATCTGCATTTGGGCTGAGTTAGTGGAGCTTCCACCTTGGACTCTGCTGGAAAGTCTCTCCACTCACCCCTCCCCGGCGTCAACATCAATCAACAGTAAGCCTCATCTCAAATCATCTCTGCACTAGTTTCATCTACTCACCTTCTCTGTCTCACCTCCAGAAGCCTCCGGTTCCCCACGTCGCTCTTTGTTTCCTGGATATCCCCTCCGCTCACTGCCGTGACCATTGTTTCCAGCCTCAAGACATATCCACATTCCTCAATAAACTTTATTATTATTTTTACTCCTGAGAGTCCTCTGTTTATGTGGGTCAGACACCTGAAAAGCATGACAAATACAATTTGTTTTAATCATTTTTCAACTTAAAATTGGTATTTCTTTTTTTTTTTATATATATAAATGTAAAGAATAAATGCAGACAGCGATCAAATTGAGTTATTAAATTGCTCTACAGCAAACAGGCCACGTAACTGTTACGGCTGCTAACAATTATTGTGCAACACAATACAAAACCCTGCAAACGAGAATCAAGAATCAGTTAATTTATATAGCGCCAATTTACAACCGAAATAGTCTCAAGGCAATTTACAAGAAAATCGATTAAAATCAAAGATAAATCATAAACCAATTTGAAAAAGTTTCAAGCATATTTCATGGAGTCATTGATTTACAGCATTCACTCCTGTAGATTCAGCAGAAAGAAAAACGCTTGTTTTGTCGTTGACTTTACAGCAATCCCTCATACTGAGCATGCATGTAGCGACAGTGGAGAGGAAAAACTCTTAACAGGAAGAAACCTCCAGCAGAACCTGGCTCAGTACAAGGAGCCATCTGCCATGACCTACTGGGGATTTGAAAAGACAGAAAGCTAAATTAGAAGCACAGGATACTGAAATAAAAGAGTTTATAGCAGCAGTTGTAGAACGTCACTGGAAGCATCTCAGGCCATGTTCTCCTCCAAGAAGCTGTCTCAGCTAACAGAACGCCAGCCCAGGTGTAGCTACTATGGAGAGAAGAACACTAAGAGAAAACAAAAGGTTAACAAGGTTGAAATAATGGTAAATAAATAGATTGGACAAAGGAAGAAAGTAGCAGAGAGAGAAGTGGTCAGATTCTCCTCCAGCAGTCTAAGCCTATAGCAGCATAACTATAGAAATTACTTAAATAACTTAACCCTATAGAGTGAGACATGAGAAGGTACAGCAAAGGAGAACCGTCTGTCAAGACTGAGTTGTTCCCCCAACCGGATTGGGCTGACTTCTGTTCCTCTTCCTAACTATAAACTGGAAGGCTTTAGGCATCGATTTGAAACTAGACAGGGTGTCTGCCTAAAGGACTAAATCATGGAACTGGTTCCACAGGAGAGGAGCCTGATAACTAAAAGATCAGCCTCCCATTCTGCTTTCAGAGATTCCAGGTCCCACTAGTAAACCTGCAGTCTGATAGTGAAATGCTCTGTTTGGGACATAAGGAGTAATCAGATCTCTGATATACGATGGAGCTTTATTAGTGAGAGCTTTATATGTCAAAAGAAGAATCTTAAATTCTATTCTAAGTTTGACTGGGAGCCAAAAAAGGGAAGCTAAAATTGGGGAGATATGATCTCTCTTAAGTTTCATCAGAAACTTAAAAATAAACCCCCATGGCTTGGAGCTGGTGACACACAGGAAATTATCACAGTGACAGAGTATTTTAAAACATTTAAGTATGTAGAGGCAGAAAGAGTGTTTTTCTGCATGACTAAACGGATCTTGGTAAAAAATAAAAGTTCTGGTTTCTATTGATATGCTATTTTCATATATTTTAACTTATCATTCCCTTTGCATTATACACAGTTTAGAATGCCACTACAGTCCTGGGATTCAACTGCAGGCGTCCGGGGGATCAGGATTTTACAACCCTATGCGCTGGTGATGCGCTGATGTATGATGGAGCTTAATTAGTGAGGGTTTATATATGTATATATATATATATATATATATATATATACACAAAATTAATTAACACAATTAATTACCTTCAAATGGGTGGTTAGCAGCAAACATTTAGTATGTTGTGAGCAACACATAAACAATAAAAAATGAACATTTAACAAGTCTAATGTTGCTTCATAAGTGTCTACATTACAGCAAATCTCACATTGACTTTTTAGAATACTTTATTATGCTTTTGGAAGAGAACCTCTATGGCAATGCGTTTGAGTATTTATTCCATATCTTTCATATCAGACATTAGTTTTCTTTACTAGGTTGCACTTTGACCATACTAGCTGTACATTTTTTGCACTAGTTCAGCATTTTGTTGCACTAGTATAACAAAAGGCCTCCCTCCTACTAGTACCATCAATGTCAGAGCTAGTCATCATTGTTACACCCTAGTAGGCTTTTGGGCAAACTAGTCAACTTTTAGATTGTACTAGTTAACTTGTGGGCTTTAAAATATCTGACATGTTAACTAGTTAAGAGTTTCCCAATTCCTAGCTAACAAGTGGTATATAGTTTGTGCTAGTTAACTAGTAAGAATAAAAATCTCACTAGTAAATACAAAAATGTCTAGTAGTCATTTAATCCTAGCCAAAATTTGCACTGGTTAACTACTCACGGGCTCTTTAGTTTTGCTAGTTTCATTGCTGATGAGAGTTTTTACTTGTTGACTAGTTATGTCAAAAAATATATAATTTATACTAGTAAAAAAATACATTACTAGTTCACAAGTAGAGTTTAGGATGCTTACATGATTACTATTTAAATGTCACTAGTACCACTAGTTGGACAAAATGCTAATGAAGTGGGAGGAAGGGTGTTGGTTTTGGAATAGGGACTCCGACCATTGAAAATGTAACTCTTTAAAGCCTGAGCAGCTTTCAGTTTTGACT
Organism: Orestias chungarensis; assembly: GCA_032876305.1. Lineage (NCBI taxonomy): Eukaryota > Metazoa > Chordata > Actinopteri > Cyprinodontiformes > Cyprinodontidae > Orestias > Orestias chungarensis. The sequence goes on along the minus strand of JAVLVB010000513.1, from coordinate 2,354,909 downwards.
GCATCTTCTTAATGACTGTGTAGAACAAATAAGGAAGATACCAGAGACCAAATTCATGTTTAGTTTTATCTCATTTTTAGAATCACATTGGATTAAAATAGGCTCTTAAACAGGCTGTGTGCATATACTGTTATTAATTCAATAGAAAACGCCATGCAAAGTGGAAAAACATGTATAAAATGAAGTAAAAGAATATCTTGCCATAATTGAAAAAGTTAGATTTTTTTTTTACCTTTTTGCCCCTGCCTAGACTATTACTGTGAAAGTACATCCTCTCAAGGAAAGGTAGCAGAATTAGATATTTTAATGCCCACTAGTTCACTGGTGGCATCAAAATACCCCAGAAGTTGACAAGTAAGGCATTTAATGTCCCATTATTCGACTAGTACCATCAAAATGCCCCACTAGTCAACTAGTAAGGCATTTTGATGCTACTAGTGAACTATATATATATATATATATATATATATATATATATGTGTGTTTGTGTAAATAGTTTTAATATAGAAATAGTATATAGTAGTCGTAGTAAATAGTTAAAGTGGTTCTTTATTTTAAAGCTTGTTTTGCATTTTACTTTCTTTTTTCTTTGCATTTTACATATTTTACAATAAATTGTTTGGTCATTTATTTTTGCACAATTTAGTTATTTTGTCATGTAATCTGACTACAACGAGAAACAGTTTCAATTAAATGAATATTTTAATCAGTAAAATATAAATAAAAGTTCTCAGACTACACACACAATCAGCTACGTTTGCATGAAAGCAAAAATTATATTAATTATGTCTTTGACAAAAGTTAAGTATTCATCCCAGGTCTTCAATCAAAACATATACAGCAACATATTTCCCTTTTTATAATAGGTATTTTTACTTCTGTTCAGGGTTTTGTACGTTATGAAACACTGCAGACATTCTCCCATGTTAGGTAATTAAACTTGTGGGGGAAAGTGAAAAAAGTCATTTTCGCACCAGAAGCATTTAGACTGATTTACCGGGCTGAGATTTTTGGACCTATTCAGAGCTACATGAGCCACGAGACCACCTATCGGCAAGTTTGAAATCAAAATTTCGTCCATGTGTTTATGTAATGTTCATCCATGAAGCCGCTGGTGGTTTAAGTGGTTTTTCTTCTCTATCTGGACTAACCCAACCTCTCACCAACGTTCTACTGTGTAATCAGCACTATATAAATGCACTAAAGTGAATTGAAATAGAACTTTTGTCAAAACATATAGTTAACAGAGTTATGAAACCACACTCCGTTTTGTGCAGAAATACCCAAAAAGTCACAAACAGACAACAAAAAATGGACTTCCCACAACCCTGGATGATTAATATGTCTCATAAACAGCAGTGTATTGACAAGCTGACATAATGTTATGCTGCATGAGTACTCTCAATGGCTGCTATGTCATTTTGCACCCATGCCCATATCTATCTCCTCAAAACACTCACTAAAGATGAGCAGGGATAGCTTAGTGGACTCGAATTGTCATATATTGAAAATCTGTTTAATTTTCTGAAAGGCTGGGATGTGACCAAAACAAAAAAAACAAAAAATGGAATGTGATCTTAGCAATCTATTGTCGGCATTAAAGCAACACTAAAGACATTTCGGTTTTGGTCAATATTGGTAGCCGGTGTAGACAAAAGCAGTAGTGTTTGGCATGAAGGAAGATCGCATTTTCCATGAGCACCAGCGCATAGGGTTGTAAAATCCTGATCCCCCGGACGCCTGCAGTTGAATCCCAGGACTGTAGTGGCATTCTAATCTGTGTATAATGCAAAGGGAATGATAAGTTAAAATATATGAAAATAGCATTTCAATAGAAACCAGAACTTTTATTTTTTACCAAGATCCGTTTAGTCATGCAGAAAAACACTCTTTCTGCCTCTACATACTTATTTGTTTTAAAATACTCTGTCACTGTGATAATTTCCTGTGTGTCACCAGCTCCAAGCCATGGGAGTTTATTTTTAAGTTTCTGATGAAACTTAAGAGAGATCATATCTCCCCAATTTTAGCTTCCCTTTTTTTTCAAACTTAGAATAGATTTTAAGATTCTTCTTTTGACATATAAAGCTCTCACTAATAAAGCTCCATCGTATATCAGAGATCTGATTACTCCTTATGTCCCAAACAGAGCACTTCGCTCTCAGACTGCAGGTTTGCTAGTGGTTCCTGGAATCTCTGAAAGCAGAATGGGAGGCAGATCTTTTAGTTATCAGGCTCCTCTCCTGTGGAACCAGCTTCCAGCTTTAGTCCGTGAGGCGGACACCCTGTCTAGTTTCAAATCTAGGCTTAAAACCTTTCTTTTTGATAAAGTTTATAGTTAGGAAGAGGTAGAGAAGACAGCCTAATCCGGTTGGGGAGGAACTCAGTATTGACAGACGGTTCTCCTTTGCTCTACGGCTGCTTGTACTGAAACAGGTTCTGCTGGAGGTTTCTTCCTGTTAAAGGGGAGTTTTTCCTCTCCACTGTCGCTACATGCATGCTCAGTATGAGGGATTGCTGTAAAGTCAACGACAACACAAGCCATTGTTTCTGTCTGCTGATTCCAGAGGAGTGAAATCTGTAAATCAATGACTCGATGCAATCTGCTGGGGTTCCTTAGATTGGAAACTTTTTCAAAATGATTTTTTTATGATATATCTTTGATTTTAATTGATTTTCTTGTAAAGTACCTTGAGACACCATCTGTAGTAAATTGGCGCTATATAAATAAACTGATTCCTGATTCTTGATGGGTATTCCTGTACTGCTGGCTTTGCTTCACTGTTGGATGCCAGAGTCACATAACTGATGATGGGGACTAACTTAACTTAACTTCCATGTTTTTAGAGAAATCAATAAAGAGGTTAGCAAATTAATGGACCAAGTAAAGAACACGAAGTAAAAAGCAGGTCACTGGTAAAACATTAACCAGCAGCCATAACACAAAACCAATCCAAGTGAAAGAAGGACTGGGCTTGGGCTTCAAAATAGAGCAGCTGTAAGCAATCACTTGTTTTGCCTTTTAGTTTTATTCTTAGAGTATTTCTCAATTTTTTCTTGTTGTCCTACTGTCATTTATTATTATTTATTTTATTTCCTCTGTCTTCTTCTCTCCCCTCCTGTTCTTTCTCTCTCTCACTCTGTTTCCCTCAGCTTCCCTTCTGATAATCTTCCCGGCTGCATCCAATCATCTAATTTAGTTCTCCTCATTGTTTCACTCTCTCACTCTCCTATATAAACTCACCTCCTTCCCTTCCCTGTTGCTGGATTATTGCCATACATCGCTTGTGTCACCTGTCTTCCTAAGGCTCTGTGCGTTGTTTCCTCGAGCCTCATGTTGTTTTCCTGTCAGCCCAGTAAGTGTTTCTTCCCCTCTGCTTGTTGTGTTCAACCTGCTGATCTTTCGTTATCCATACTCCCCTGGTTATCATTAGGTTTCAGTACTTCCTACGTTTTCTTAGTTTTTTTTTCCTATACACCTGGATTCATTCCTTATAATGAATACATATAATCTCTGATCACTTCCACATGTGCTTGGGTTCATTATTACAGCTCGCTAGAGCTCCCTTGCAGAAATATTTTTCAAGGTTCAATCTATAGCTGAAGCCTTATTTTTCAGTACTTTTTTCAGCATTTTTCATGGTCTTTAAGAGATTAATTGGAACGTCCATCTTATTTCTTGTAAACCGCATTGCATGAGATTTTTTTTTCCGACCATTATGGAGGTTAGAACAGGTGAAGTTCAGAACAGAGGCCCTAACTAAAGTTTTTTTCCTGATTCTCCTGCAGTGTCTCCTGTGTGTCTCCCATGTGGGAGTCCATGTCAGACTTGGAGGATGAGGCACACATGGAGCTTAAGCAAAGCAGGTCAGACTCACTGAGCGAGTGAGATCCTCATACTTTTTTTATTTAACCTTAACATATTATTTTTTTAAATTCCCAAGAAATGTGTAAACAACCACATAATATTTGGCTGTCTTTAAAAGCTAAATCACTTATTGTGATCCCGTGTCACCACTTAGTAACTTTGAAGGCAAATGTTTAATGGCTGTTATTCTGTTTCATGAACACAAGGAATAAATATTATATTATATTTTAAACCTGATTTGCTGTTTAGAACTCTCTAGAAAAGTAGACTTTCACCCACAGACAACACAGCAAATGGTCATAATCAGAGTAATTAAAAATTAACATCACATACGTATTTATACAATTTTATGTATGTGTTTATGTTCACTGACACGTACAGTTTCAGACTCACTGAAATCTTGCTACATGTGCTTGTTTATGTAGCTACGGGTGTCAATATTCAGCTACCCCTCAATCTATTGTTACATTTACATAGTTCCATATGTTACGTAATTTTTATAATTTATTTCACATTGTTTTTGGCTGTGAACATATGAGGGGAAACAGAGCATGTGACATATTGGGTAAATAAAGTTTGATTGGTAAATCTTTGTACCATAAAAAACGAATCAGTAACCTCTTATTCATTATCCTGAGATTGCTTCATTTTTAACTGTTGTTTAAGAATATCACAAAAAAAAGACAATTAACACCAACACCTAAAAAAAAAATTAACATTCTCTATGTAGTATTTTGAAAGATAAAAATCAGACCTGCGAAAACGGTTATAAAGAAGAGAATAAAACTGTTGTAAATATGCAGAACAAAGCAAAAAATAAGGAAACGGTTATTAAAAGCAAGAAGGCTGCTGCTGGTGTGCCAACAAATGGTACAGTGGAGCTTCTGGTCGAGGATAAGCACGAATTCTGAAGAAGGCACTTAATAAAAAAATAATGACTCTGTTCATTTTAAATTTAGTGATTACATGATGTAATGAAAGATCTGCTGGAGGTCTTCACATGGTCTTTAAGAACAGAGCCAAATTTATTTTTTTACATTCTTTCACACATTTCTAGTCTTAACTTCTGCATACAGAGTTCCCAATTTTAGTGCAGAGCTCACCAAATGCATGCCCCCCCCTCTCAAACTCCTCCTCTGTCTTTTTCTTTCTTCTTTGTTTTCTTCTTTTTAGACCATTTCACATTGGCATAAACCACATTGTCATTTTCCTTTCCTGCATGTAAACTAAGTTCTTTTGCATTATCAGCAGACAGTGACGTGGTGCATTTTACAATGGATCCAGTTGAAGGTTGGGGGTTTTCTGCAGTGCTTGCATAAATTACATCTTCACTTGGGCTTGATGCCTAAGAATAAAATGAAAAATGTTAGGAATTAATACCTTCAAGAAATAATAAATGTTAAAAGAAAAATAAAAGTTAAGGTTAACGTACTTCATTTTTCTCTTTGAATAAATGTATGTTTGTGTTGATATTGGCTCCAATCCCAAAGGGTTCACAGTGAGTCTTTTGGAACCTGAAAACTTCTTATATTAGTCTTTTCTTTTACTGATCAACTTAAAGAAGGTATAGAGAATGCAACAATGTATGCTTGCAGGAAATAAGATAACAGCCTATTTCGTCTTTTACTACATATATATATATATATATATATATATATATAAATAAGATTTTTACAGAAAAACAAAAGCTAATTTGTACTTAGCTCCTTTACCCACCAGATACAAAACAGCAGGACACATAATATGAATATAAAAGCAGTAATTGTTGCAATGAAGACTGACTCCGGGATTTGACCTACAATTCAAATGAAAGATAAACATTTTATGAGTTTCTAATATTCTTCATGAATTTGGTTCGAAAAAGTAGAGAATGACAAATACAGACCTTGGTTTTCTCTGGAATTTTCAAAGCAGCTGACAAAAAACTGTATACTGGCTGATCCCAAAGAGTTGGAGCTTAAGCAGAGCAGGGTGGACAGATTTCTCTCCTGTGGTTCCTTCACAACAATGACGCTCGTCAGACGTGAAACACTTAGAGACTCGTTGGTAATCACCACCTGGCTGGATTGATTAACATGTTTCCCATTCAGGAGCCAACGTGTCTTTGGAGACGGGTTCCCCACAGTTTCACAGGAACAGTTGATCTGATTTGCAGTTACGGTGCAGCTAGAGGAGAACAGGATCCGTGAAGGGACTGCAATGACACCAACAAACCTAATCATTAAATTAACAGAAATTTAAAAAAATGTAGAACAAAAATCTAAAATAATTCTGATTTTGTTTTTCTTGTTTTTTACAAATAAATTAAATAAATAAATTATGTTCTACAAAACATGTTTGATATAATCTGATAATTGTCTTTGATCATATCTATTGAGGTATTGACTTTGTTATTGTGTAAGAGTTACTCTGGCTTTAGCAAATAATTAAAAATGTAATAAAAATGTGAACGTAAAATACTTGCTTCAGGATTATATACATAATGTTACAGTACATTAGGGTTCTCTACAAACCTTAACTTCTTAAAATGTTATTACCATTTGTAGTTTTAAACAAAAACAGTAGATATTCTAATCAGGAATATGGGAAAGTTTTGCATTGAATTTAGTCTTTAGCAATGCAATCAAAGTTTAAAATATTTCAGTAAGAACAAAAACAGTATAAACTAAAAGAAATAGCTAACATCTAATAAAAGGTCAAATTAACTCACATGAAACCTGTGGGATCAAACTTGTAGTAAGAGATGAATCAAAAGAAGAATCATTGTGTTTCTTATAAACAGCAGTACAGGAGATATTCTGTCCATCATGGAGGTGAGAAGCTGTGAAGTTCAGAACAGAGGTCTTAACTAAGGTTTTGTACTGATTCTCCATCAGTGTCTCCTGAGTGTCTCCTAGTGAGGGAGTCCATGTAAGAGTTGGAGGATGAGGCAGACATAGAGCTAGAGCAGAGCAGCTCAGACTCACTGAGTCTCCCTCCTTCACCTCCAGAGTGGATGGAGTCAGAGTTGGTGATGGAAAATGATCTACAAGGAAGGTTCAGAAAGTGACCAGTTATTTTCCTATCTTTTCTTATAAATGGTAAAATAAAAAAATGTAAAGTGAGTTTCCTAAACATAATTTTTCCATCAAATCTCTGCATGTGTGCATAAAAACCTACCTCTGACCTCAATCCGTACATCTCTAGTTGTATAACTGTATTTTAATTCATTGTTACAATCCAGTCTGAAGTAATAATTGTTGGTGTGAGAAGTCTGCAGATTGCTGAAGGTTGTGGTGCAGTTTTTCTTTGTCAAGTCTCCTGTTGCTGGATTTGTGTCACTTAGTGGGGATTTCATGTTTGATTTGAGGTGCCATTTAGCTTCACATTTACTATTTAAGTTGGATTCATGTTCTTTCGGTATGTCAAAGGAGCAGGGGACGGTCACAGAGGATCCTGTCATGACTTGTACAGTCTGCGGCAAATCAACCTTAAACTGGTTGCAGTTGGCGCCTAAAAGACAAAACAGATTTGGGAAAAAAATAAATACTGCTGTAGCATATCAAACCTTTTAACATTTTGTAGAAAAAGAGATCTTTATCTTTCATTGATGTTACAAACTGTTAACAGACATGGCGTTGTTCTCCTTTTTTTTTGTTTTGCAACGTGGTACATACCTGTGTACGTGCTTCACCTAAACATTGTTTAAAATGCATGCATCATGTTAATTTCTAATTTATTAATTATTTAGGTTCCAATAAACAATAAAGGTGGGATAAACAACATGTTCAAACATTACAACAAATGAAATGTACATGCATTAAAAAATTGTAACATTCATCGTTCTGTGTCATTCTGGTTTACATGCCGCTAAAAGAAATGTTTATTACATTGTTAGGAAAACGCTCTTCTCTGGAATGAAACAAATACATATACATATATATTTAGCTAGAAACTCACCTTGTTGTAAAAAGCCAATCAGAAGAATTAGAAGTCCCGTCATCTTTGTGAAGTCGCTTTGAAGCATACTTACAGAAAACATAGGAAAACACTATTGTATTTAAAATATGAGGCTTTGGTGATTAATTTATTATTGGAAACATACCTTAAATAGGAGCCAACCTACAAAATGAGAACATGCTATTATGAACTTCTTACGTAGAAAGGTTAGTACATCTCTGGTCAAGTTTCTTTGGTTAAAAACTGCCCTATTTAGAAAAGAGAAAACATCTCACTGAATGTCTTCAGTAAGAAAGATAAGTCTTCTTCTGTTGGAAAGGGTTTACATTTTTAGACGCCAAACAACTTAAAAAAGGAGGAAGTAATTTAAAACTCGAGAACGATGAATTTACTTTCCCAGAAATATGTCACATCAACCTCCTTCTCCTTTGTCTATTTTTAATCTTATACATCAAAAACATCAAAAAAACAAAAAAAAGAAGAATATTTTAGTCTTTTGACAATGTTAGTGTACATTTTAAGCCATAGTTACTAACTAGTAAGAGCTCACCAAATGAGAGGTAAATTCTGACAGTCTGTTTACTTAACATTTTATTATATATATAAACTTTACAGCTGGTGTGTTTTTATATGGAATAAAATTGCTATGATCAAGTTTTTACTTGCTACTCAAGAACATACCCGATCAGGTTTTATATTTTATAAAAACGTTAAACTCTTTAATTCAGTTTATTTACATATTGCTAATGCACATCTCATGTCATCTCAAAATACTACTTAAGAAAATCAGATGTAATATACTTACAAAGATATTTACTGTATCTCAGTGGTCTCAAACTCCAGTCCCTGAGGGTCGATGTACCGCTAGTTTAAGATCCATCAGCTTCAGCACACCTCACTCCAATATTAGCCCATCAGCAAAGTTGTGAAGCGCTTGGCTGCCTGCTTTGACTGTCCATTAATGCAGTTGCAACAACACTGAGGCTCAATGTGGACAGTGTTGCTACAGAGGGAAAAAAAAATCTAAAAAATGACATTTACACAAGTACAAACAAGTTGTCAAGTAACACAGTAAAAGTACCTTGTTACCTTATTGAGTAGACATTTTCTGTATCTATACTTGAGTAATTATTTTTCAGCTTTTTACTTCTACATCTTTTATAACTGCGCAATCACCTGTACTTTCTACTTTCTACTATTTTAAAAATAGCCTTGTCACTCCTATTTCATTACGTGGCTCATTATGGCCTTTTGAAATATCTTGTTTTTGGAGGGTAGTGCACTATAGGCCCCTGTAACCTGTTGTATTTTTTTTCTTCCTTAATGGCATTTTTCCCTTAATTACTTTTACTTTTATACTTTAAGTAGTTTTGAAATCAGTACTTTTACACTTTTACTTAAGTAAAAAGCTTGAATCTTCCGCTTCTACGAAGTATTTTTAAACCCTAATATCTGTAATATCTACTTGAATAATGCATTTGAATACCTTTTGAAACCCCTGAACATAAATAATTATTTAATCAAGGGCCGGTCTAACAAGTATTTTTCTTACCTCACAATATATAAAATTTGAGTATGTTAACTATTAAAAGCGAGGCTACTGCGCAATACAAACTCTGTGGGGAAAAAATGAAGCAAATACTAAATACGTTCTAGTGTGAAGATATGACTTTGCTCACATACAACTTTAAATATAAGACTAACAAAAGAAAACATTAGTACAAGAAAAAATTTCTAAGCACCCACCTTGATACTAGGCTAATATTATATTTACAAATAGTCCTAAATTTAATTGCCCTGATAGTTTCAGTTTAGCAGTCTTTCTTTTGTGGCAATACATTTACACTAGAAAGCAGTGTGCTCATATGCTTTCATGCTAATTTGTTTTTGCAAAATACAAAGATGGCAAACAGGGTAAAAACTTTTTTTTTTTAGCAACATTGACATTTTTACTCCCACTGGCATATTTACAGTTAAAAGTATTTTGTGGTTTAGTTTTTGTCACTGTAAAATCAACTCCCTCTCATCACCTTCAGCCCATCTTGCCAAATCAGTTTGATATATAAATGTTACATCGTTACATCTAACATAAGTAAATTACATATAATCTACTCACATTGCATGTAATGTAAGTACATGTAATGTAAGCATTAGCGTCTTTATTTGTTATAAATAAACATAAATTTACATAAATGTGTTATTGATTTACACAGTAGATATACAGATTATATTTTAGTATTTATATACACACACACTTACATTTACGCCCACATGCAAATTAAAAATAAAGAGCTTGTATAAGTTATGATATGCAGATATAACATATAATAATAGATCTAAAATACCTGTCGATTGGTGTGTATATAAGCTACATAAACATATGGAAGCAGGGACCTCACAATGAATCCACACTGATGATGTTCTTTCTTATCAAGGAATCAAGGAATTTTATTTATCATCACATCACATGTGGTACATGAGGTGGGACGAAATTCTAACCCCACGGTCCAGTTTACACCCTGATAGCAATTTTAAATAGCTACAAAATAAGAATAATACAAAAAATATAAAGAAATATAAGAGAATAGGATTTTGACTACACAGAATCTACAATATGGGACTTTGGACATAGCAGCTATGAGAATTCAGAGTGCAACATTTGCTGTAGCAGCATGGATGGTTAATAAAGTGACATATTAAAGTGACATTTTAAAGTGTGATATTAAAGTGAACAGTGCCGGTTAAATGAGTTTTTGTTTTTTTTCATTTGTAATTGTTCTTTGCCTGTGTTTGAGAGTCTCACAGCTTCAGGAATGAAGCTGTTTCTCAGTCTGTTTCTCAGTTATGATGATCTTTTGGTGTTTGAGCTTTGTTTTTCATTTGAGTATCTGTTCTTCTTTTTTCTTACTTTACTTTCTTATCTTGCCTTATTATTTGATCGCTTTGTGTGTGTTGTTTCTTATGTCTTATGTGTGCTTTTGTATTAAGCCTTCTGCTACAGGTGTTTCCTGAAACTTCATTGCTATTTTCAGTTGCACGTACTGTCCTTCACATCATTGTCCTGTCATGTTTGCTATGTGTCAACATAGATAAGATAAAATAACAAACAAGTGTAACAAAAAAACAAACAACAGAAATAAAGGGTGACTTTTTATTTTTAAGCTTAAAGTTAAATGAATTGTAACTCATTGAATCTTGTGGTTACGATACTTTCACTTAAGGATAGTGTTTAGGGAATATAAATCTTACACTACATACCCATTCAGTTAGTCTGCTAATTTTTTTCCCATGTCCACTGTTGCTTGTCTATAATAGTCACACTGTTTTCTTTCTATTAAGTTTGTGTTTTAGTGAATATGCATGCCAAATATAACTTATCTATTGCAGCATCAGTAAATCTGCAATCCAAACTTATAGCGTGTTGAAAAAAAGAAGTATTTGGCTGAAATACTTAAACCTGGCTTGACATACTTGCATCTCCTAAGCATGCTTTGGCCTTTGGGAAACCGATAATACCACAGTGCTCATATCATGCTAGGTCAAGCTTTAGCCCTTATCTTGGATGTCTGAAATCTTGTTTTTGTGAAAGGATCGCCTGAGTAAGTTTTTATCTGAAAATTTGCATACATCAGAATTATTTAAAGAACCAATCCATATCATGGAACACAGTACTTATCAACTAACAGTATTAACTGTCACATGATGGTGTAAAAGAAACAGTGTAACTTTGTATTGTAGAAATTTTAAGTATGTTTTTTTGGAACCAGTTGAGCACACTTACTAGTATGAGTGGCAGCTTAATGGAAAGGGTAATGACAAACGCCAATGTCATAGTTTTGCTAGCTTAGCCGACCCACTACAGGAAAACTCAGATACCAGAGATCAGGTAAAGGTGATTTATAGCGATATTTGTATGTACAGTGACTGTGTGTTATCAGCACGGAGGAATCTGCGACATGGAAACCGTAAGCACGGAAGAGGACACAACAGATGAGTGATAACAGGTAGAGCAGAAACTCAGAGGATCGCTGAGGAGGTAAGTGCAGCGGATGGAGTTTGGGATGGTTGTCCTTAATAGTTTTCGTCCAGCAGAGGAAGAGCGGGAATCGAGAGAGGTTGTGGTCACGAAGAGAATCCAAAGAACTGAGTACCTGAAGAAGACACCAGAAGGATTACTAGGGACACAGAGGAGATTCTGCACAAAAGCAAGTAAGCATACATAGCAAACAAGAGAAACACTGGAGCGCTTACTTGTACCATGGGAGGTAATACTCAGAAACTGAGTAACTGCAGAGCCGCTACCTTTAACCTCCACAATCATCAAGGTGATTGGCAGTACCTGGAACCCAGGAGCTGCCAGCTCAGCAGCCTCCAAGGAAACGCCCCCTGGTGAGACAACAAGGAAAACACTACCAGCCAAAACCCTCCATTTCTTAAACCCAAGGAGGAAAGAGAGGACAGATGAACATAAAGTGAACCAAAAACAATCTGAATACGAACAAAAAGTTTCCTAACCACAGGAAAAATTACTTACAATAAAATAAGTGCACCATAATACAGTAAAAATAATCTTAAAATAAAAACTGTAGCAGTTCTGATTTACATGACTAATACCAATTTGAATTCACTCCCATACATTGAACATTAGAGGCTAAAAAATGTTTTCTTAAATTCATATTCATTGATTAAATACTATAATAGCATTTTAATTTAAGATATAAATGTTACCTGCAAACATGAATTATGCAAAAGTCAGACCCTGTCATGTATTGTTAAATATTAATTGCAAAAAAAAAACTAGAAAAAATAGGAAACATCATGTTTTGCTTTAAAATACATCAAGTATTAGGTCATTTTATTTATTTATCATGAAAAAACACGCAAGTGGGTAGCATTAGTCATGTTTTGTGGGATCCTCACAGGAAATCCTTTGTGGATACTGCTTACCCACAAACATTCTTTTCTGAAATTGATCCTGACCAAAATATCAGGGACTATTATTCTATTACTATCTATTGTGAACACAAATGAATGTTAACCATTAGAAGAGAAACAAATGCACCACAGTCAAAAAAGAACCTTTCTAAAGCAAATTTTTCAATAAATGAAATATCATGTTGTGTAGTTTCCAGTATTTTATTTTGTAAAGTGAAAAACAGAAAATCAATGTCAAGTGCCACACAAGGAAACTGGTCAAGGTGTCCTACATCATCTCGCTGGTGTTGACATAAATGTCATCGTCTATTGTGTCTGGGACCTACAATGAAAGAATATCAATTAGCAGAACATATTATTAAAAGCAAACATGAAAATAAATGATGAAATACCTTCTCTCCTTCAATTGTATGGATTTCAGGGTAATGTCGCGTCTTCCGAAACCTAAAAGGTTGGATCTATTAATATCCTAATATGCTGGGTTCGTTCATTGATGATAGATAACACCACAAAAGAGTTGTTTCTCAGAAAGCAAACATATATAGTTCTACAGAAGCTGTAGCTGTTTCTTTTTTTTCTTTTTTTATTATTATTTTTTTTAGCAGTTGCAACACTTCCAAAATAGGATGTTACGAAGAACTATGAAGATATCTGAGCGGTACAACCTAGAAGACAGTCCTGTTGTCCTATTTACATGTTATACTTGGGTTGTAACAAACAAGAACAGTAAAAGAAATGGGGAGATTAAACTGGTGTGTTTTGAACTGCTCGCCTACCTGGTCACAAACACCAGAGCGCAAAGTAACGCAAGTAAGATGACTGTTGAAGCAATGAACACAAACATGAGCTGTTTATCTGGAAAAAAAAGAATCAAAGAGAGAAATTTTATGTTATTTTCAAACCAATGATATGTTTACGGTGTTAAGGCACATCGGTTAGCATGTGCAGGTAAATCTCAGAATGTCCACACAAGACGAAAAGCAGTAAATGTGAAGCATGAAGCTAATATGATGTTTAATGTGACAAAGGTTGATGTTGAAGCTATATTCTCCCTATTTAGGTCTAAAATAAGTTGGGAAATCAAACCATTTGTCCGATAAGCTGCATTACTTTCCATTTGAACACAAAATTTGATCAAGTAGTGGGGAACTTTGGAACACTGGGTATACTAATGAGTAGTTAACTTATGCGATTAGGTAATGAGCACTTTTAAATACTCGTTAAGTACCTGGTAAACAAATAGGAACTAATGTGTAGTTGCCAAGGAAACTAAAGGGGTACTAATGAGGAACTATTGGATAGTTAATCTGTCTTAACTGGGGAACACAGTAGTAAACAGTAGTTCTGTTGTTACTCACTGATGTACTTGTTAACTAATACTTGGTCTACAGTTCCAAAGGCATTTGTCTACATGAACAGAAACACTGTTCTCTATTCTAGATTTTCTAAAACAGATTGACTTGACTTGCCTTTTGCAGTTGTGGTTTGAGACACAAAACTAGAATTACCACAATGGAAGGGCATGAAAACTTTCTAGGACTTGTTCTTAAGTTTCTTTTCTGGCCAAAAAGAACTTCGTTTTGGAACCGGCTGCTTTGTGCAAGATAAAACAAATTTGTTGTCGTTATTTGTATGAACACATTTGGAGAATTGCTTGTTTTTAGCATTTATTGTTGAAATGGTATTCTAGGCGGATTAACCGGTTTATGTTACTACTAAATGTGCTTTTCAAAATAGTTATGCTTATGTTGAACATATTTTGAAGTAGGCAACACATTATTGTTTGAAATGACAAGAAAATGATTATTAGTATCCCTTTTGTAATAAATATGTTGATTATGCACTTTAAACATCAAAAGCCAAAGTACTCACCCTTATTTCCTAATACATTAAAACTGTCAGTATGAAACAGTTTAGAGGCTGATCCCAAAGAGTTGAAGCTGATGCACAGCAAAGAGGAAAGATGTCTGTGTTTTGATTCATGCAGAATAACGATGCTCCTTAGAAATGTGCTATTAAAGGGCTCAGTGATCATGGAAACCTCACTAAACTGGTTTACAGGTTCTCCATCCAAAAGCCATTGCATCTTGCAAGGGTTACCAACTGCTTCACAGGAACAGTAGATTTGACCTGCACTTTTATTGCAGTTAGAGGAAGGCAGGATCCCAGGAGGAACTGCAAATAAAAGCAATGTTCACCTGATTTAAGATATCAAAAGAAAACATTACAAGACAGAATTCAAATATATGGACATTTAATCAAGAAGCATACTGCAAGATCTTTACACTGTGATGCAACAACACTAGGCAATCGTCAGCAAGCTGTGCTGCAACCAGACCCGCAACTTATATTAGTTTGCCATGTGTCATAAAAAAAAGGAGGAAATGTAAAAAGTGTAATGTCATATAACAGTAAGGAAAAGCCAGAAGGCAACAACATCTATTATACCAGACTCTTTTTTTTTTAACCAAACTATTAGTTCATAATTCATTTTTATTGATGTATATGTAAAAAGGCTGCATAATTTATTTTCAGAAATGGTGAGGACAATGTGAATGGAGCACATAACTGAAATATAAAACTTAACAAAAACATACATTTTGCTTCAAAACATAAAAATTCACTGTAAAACAGCCCAAAAAAATAAAGATCAAAATAAAGAAAATAAAGATCAAAAGAGTAATTTCTTGTGTAATGCAGCAATTACTGCAAATGGAGGAAGTATTGTGTGCAAAATCTTTTGCTTACTTTTCAAAAGGCTGTAATTTCTGTTTAAAATATGATGTATCTTACATTTTATACTGATACTATATTGTAAGCCATAATCATCAAAATTACACACTTGGCCCTAATGTACAAAAAGTACTGAAAAGTTTCAATAAATATGTAATAAATCTGTTTAACATGAGTTTTACTTTCTCAAAAAAGTGACAAACTATATTAATTTACTTACCTTAACAACTTACGCAAATAATTATTAATTTAATAGTAAAAAATTTGTTACATGATTTTGTTCAGCTGCAATTGAAGTTTAAAACATTTCAAAATAGTAAGAATCTTAAAATCTTATAAGAGGTCAAAAGGACTCACACAAAACATCTGGCATCAAACTTGTGGTATGAGATGAATAACAACTGCCATCTTTTTCCTGGTACACAGCAGTACAGGATATGTTCTGTCCATGATGAAGGCGGGAGGCAGTAAATGTAAGAACAGAGGTTTTAACTGTAGTTTTCTCCTGGTTATTCTGCAGGGCCTCTTTAATGCCACTCAGTAAGGGAGTCCATGTCAACGCTGAAGGAGTCAGAGAGGGAGCTGGAGCTGAGCACATCAGACTAACCGAGTCTCCCTCCTTCGCCTCCAACGTTGATGGAGTCAGAATTGGTGATAGAGTAATATCTGCGAAGGCATATCTTACATTAGGTTTTCCTGACAAAGTCAATCAATCGTTATTTCTGTCATTTTTTGGTTTATTTAGCATTTAAAGATTATATGTAATGCATTCTGCTTAAAACAATCAAAATAAAGATATTGTTATTCTGAAAGGATGTAAAAACTCACCTTTGACCTGAATTTTGACACCTTTTGTTTTATAAGTGTATTTCAGAGTGTTATTGCAGTCCACCCTGAAGTAATAAGTGTTGGAATGTTCAGGCTGCATATAGGTAAAGATGGTGGTGCAGTTTTTATCTATTAGTTTCCCAATTATTGTGCTGGTGTTTTTTAGCCTTGGTTTGTTGTTTTCAGAGTAAACCCAGCTTCTTTCACATTGATCATTAAAATACGCTTGATAGTTTGTCTCAAAGTCAAAAGAGCAGGGAACAGTCACACAGGATCCTCTCAGAACCTCATCAGTGGATGGCAATGAGATCTCAAACGTTTTACAAATGGCATCTGAAAGACAAAAACAAAACTGCTTTTTGAGGAAGAAATTACATTAAATTTAAAACAAAACAAATATAATTTATATAGATATAGTTAAATATCCAACAATCAAATATACATGCTTAATTACTGTTCTTTTTCTGTACTTTTCATTTATAAAGAATAACAGAAGCAATTTTCTTAATGAACAAACATGATGTGCAGTAAATGTATACATTTACACATAATATAGGTAGAACATTTGTTGTTGTGATATTTCTACATTAATATTCTGAATATAGTTTAAACCACCCTTTATGAACTGCAAAATGCAAAATGTATTTATTTCCTGGTTTGCCAGGACAGGTTGTTTGATCATAGCATATCAAGGATGCCTTGAATTATCACACAGCAGGACAGTTTTACAACAACGATGTAAATCTTTATCTTACCTTTCATGAGACAGTAAATGAGAAATAAAAGCAGCTTGCCAGCCATGTTTGTCAGAATAAAGTTACAACGATGGTCACAAATTTCACATATAAACTAGTTATTTTTGATGTTTGTGTTAGTTGAAATGGTCGACATACTGTTCTTCTCACTGAAATAAAACAAACAAAATATATTAATTTTAAATGTCTTATTTTTTTGTGTGCACTTAATCTTCTTAATCTACATGTACTTATGCAATATAATATCAATGTTGTTTCACTCTAAAATGAATCAATCTGTACAAACAAAAGCCTTCTGAATCTGTTTAGAGAACATAACTAAATTCTCCTCAACAAATTAAAACTTAAACATTTTGTCGATCCTTAGCTTACATAAGTTTTGTGAGCTTCTGAATAAAATACAAAAAAAGCTACAGACATTAATAAAATCGAAGTTGATTCTATTCAAAAATGTTTTCATTTAAAAAGTTCATTCGTGGCATTTTACATAGATTAAATGACTTACGACTAATCTTGTAAAGCTCCCATCTCAACTTCCTATGAAATATGTGTCAACTTCGTAAGCAGATAGGTCAAAATGGCATAGAAAAGAGGAAGTAACTGTTCCATCCTATTTATAAAACTATAATACTTTATAAGGTTATTTTAAATTTGCACGTTATACTCCTGATTAACATCCAGCAAAGAAACATGCCTATTCACAGATTTTTTTCAAGAAATTTTTTTTAAAATGCTTTTTGCTCTAGCTGTGATGTCTTGGTGCAATGCTACTTGACACATTTGGCTAATATTTACAAAGCAGCTAAACGATATCCACCATAAATTTTCCATTGTGCTAATTGACTATATCCCTAAGAATGAAGATAAACTAGATGTTAGTTTCCATGGTTCGTGTTTCTGTGTGTATTAATAAATGCCTATGTTCAATCTGCAAAAATTGTGGGTGGTAGATATTTTTCGAGGGGTCTCCACTACTTGCAGATTTTAACTGTTTAGCCATTCTGCCCAACTCCTGGAAAAACTAGGGGTCCATTGTTATCTTTTCTATTTTTATTTACTGTGACATTCTCCTTCTGTAAAATGTCCCTGAATGGTCGATGAATGGGCAAACCATCCCTCTCTTTGTCCATGAACAACTTAAACATCTTACTCATTGTATAACTACTGTACTTCTGGCTCTGTAAAAGGCTGTACACAGTCTTCTCATAAAAGAAGAGGAATAAAAGAACAGAAAAGACAAAAACAAGGGATTTTTCCATCAAATAAAAATGTAGCTTTTGGTTGCTGTGATGATATGAATGTGAAAAATCACAAATCCTTTTACAATTTCATAATTGTTTCTTTTTTATGTTCTGCACATAATTGGAGGTTAGACAGCTATGCTGACAGCTCTAATGTTCCAGTGGTGGTGTAGAGTAGACAAGTGTGATTTATTTTTCTGAGTTTGATGTTTGAATTGACAGTGGAGGTGGTCAGGGAGGTATGAGTTAGGCCTTACAGAGAATCTTCACTTTAGAAAAAAAAAAAAAAAAAAAAAGATAAGTCTATTCCACTGACGACTTTAGAGAAAAAAAGTAAAGTGACCTAAGAGGAAGTGAAAATAATGTGGTTGCAGAGCAAAGAAGAAATGCAACCAAAGCTAAAGTTGTTATAGATAGGGGTAAAACTTTTTTTTAAATAGTGCCGTATTATAAAAGGTGTGTCAGCAGGGCCAGCACATGTCTTGGTTCCATCTACAGTTTAGGAGATGAAGTAAAAGTGATCAGTATCATCTGTGTTAACATTAAGACACTAAGAAAAAAAAATGAAGTAGTGAGCTACTACATCACCATACATCCATCCATCAGTGGCCTCACCTTAAATAGGTAATGGGTTTCTATCTAAGCAACTGTGTCACCATGCGGCTATATGGAGTTAAAAAGAAAAGCTATTTTCAAATTATGTATTGACAAATATAGAAACATTTCAATGGGCATGTATAGAGAGTAAACGAGGTGAAAATATTTAAAGGAAAAATCTTGATCATTTATCACCACAAAGTCATCTCATATCAAACCAACTAATACAATGCCACTGTTTTGCAGCAAATTGCACCAAGCGGGAACTAAGGTCCTTTTTCTGTGTTCTGAGGCTAAATATAAAAGTAGATGGTCTTGAAAACAAAAGTTTGGTTGATGTTCAGGGTTTTACTGTTTAACCACACATCTTTCCCTTCCGTGTTTTATTTTCTCCTCAGTTTTTCAGATGGGTCTTTGTTTTCATTTCCTCATCTAACCTATCTCTCTTAGACATCTGTGAAAAAGCTGTCTGTTGATGTAATTGAATATTTACCCAAAATGTTATAAACAATAAAACACTATTTTTTTTTACTATTTAAAACTATGAACTCTATGGGTCAGATCCATAATAAAGAAAATCTTTTTGCAAATATGTTTTACAAGAGAGAATTACTAGAGAGATAAAGAATAGAATTCCTTTTATTGTCATTATACACATTGTACAATAAGATTGGTGGGAGAAAGGTGGAATGTGGAGAATGTAAAGTGTAGTTTTTAAAGACTCTGTGTGGCTTCAGGAGAATTTTGTACCTCATACTCTCTAGTTTGTTAAACCAAGAAAAAAATTGTTTAGTTGGTTTATTGTGATCAATTAAGACACACATCTTATTTAGATTTACACACTTAAAAAATGACTTTTCCACTAAAATAAATATTTAAGAAAAATAACTTGGACTTTTCAAATCTCAATTGCAGACTTTATTTTTTTATATATTAGCAATTCAAAGGAATTGGTGAAAATACTGATTTCAATATTAGTTATAAATATTGTTCATACAGTCTAGATAATGCTTTTTTTACAGTTATTTATTTTAGAAACAGGAAACAGGCCAAATGGTGTTTGGCCCTAAAACGAAGAGTTGATGAAAGAGGTGTAAGAAAAAAGTGAAACTCTTTATTTATTAGCCATAATCAGAAAGCAAGTCAGCAGTTACAGAAAGCAAGTTATTTAACTTTGCAGTAATGTTTCACAAGATAAGATAAGATAAGATATAAGATAATCCTTTATTAGTCATACAGTGGAGAAATTCTCAGGGTCACAGGGATAGTGAGGCCCTCAGTATAAAAGATAGTTAAAATAAATGTAATATATATATATATAATTTAATTAAAAAGTCAAGAACTCAAAAATTGTATTCATGAAGATGTATTTAAAAAAAGGTTCAAAACAGAAATTGATCTAACAGTGATTTCATCATTGTTTTTAATACAGACTGCAACAAACAAGACTCTGCATTTAATATGTAGATTTTTAAACATACATGTGTTTAGGTATAAATGTGTGTTTGTGTGTGTGCCTTATTGTTCGTGCTGTGCCTCTCTACGTTGCACTGTGATACAATATTTACATCCTGAAATAGATTAACAGAAGAACAGAATCTTGTTTTAGTACTTATCTCGGAATAAAGTGTATTAATTAAGGAAAGCAAGATGACCTTTTGACATCTGAGACTTGGTGAGCATGGCCTAATGAACAGTGCCACCTGCTGGACCTGTGTGTTTTAAAGAGAACTAGTTTGACAGTCAAATGGGAAAAAAAGTCCCATTATGAAAAAAATTTCTTACAGCTTAGCTTCAGAGTAAATGTTCATTGGAGTAAAAATAAGATTTATTCCCAAACTCTACCTTGACAATTTGTTTGTTTTTTGGTCAGGAGGTGGAGACTCAACCTGTAAGGATTCGGCTGTTAGTTACAGCACGTCTCAGTGGTTGTGTCCTTGAAGCAAAGAACTGTGGACAATGATAGTGTTGCAGTGGTGCTTTTGTCAGTCTACTCCAGAGCAGTGGAGGCTGCTCTGTAGCTTTGTACAATCAGCATGTTAACGACCTGTGACCTGAAAAATCATTATACAAATGCAGTCTTTTCAGGACATGCTGTCCCTGGAATATTCACTGACCTTCTAAAGACTAATCTGATTTTCTGGGCTTCCTTTTTTAGATTTATGGTTAGATTTATTTTTGTTAAAATTGTCACGTTGTTGTGACATTGTAATATGAGGGTGTTGTTTTGTGGGGGAAAAAAAGCTTCACTGGCTCCTCTCATGGTCGTACTGTCATCTGCACAAATACACCAACAATCAGAGACAGAAGAAAGGTCCTCATACTGTAGGTCATGCTTGCGTTTACTGCACACAAATGATCAACTAACAAGTTCGAGCTGAGGATTTATTCTGATTGTCTGACTTACAAAGGGTTAATGAGTAAATGAGTGTTAGAATATTAAAGTTATTCAAGGATTCAAGGAAACTGTATTGTCATTCGCAACACATGTGGTACATGAGGTGGAACGAAATTGTAATCTCACAGTCCAGTTTCACCCAAGAGCTAATACTAAAATAGATAAAATAAAATAAAAAAAAATAGGATGGAATGTAATAACACAAAATACACAGAAAATATACAGAATATAAGGGAGTAGGGAGTTTGGAGTAGCAGCAGCATGAATGGATGAATCGTAGTGCACGTTTGTTATAGCAGCATGATGTTGAGTACGTTTAAAGTGTCTGAGTGAGGGTGCGTGAAGGTGTTCAATATGTATTGTCCATGTAATGTGTCAGTGCAGTGGTTGTTCAGGTGGAGTTCAAGAGTCTCACAGCTTCAGGAATGAAGCTGTTTTTCAGACTGGTTGTTTTACAGTTTATGCTCCGCAGCCTCCTGCCTGAGGGGAGCGGGACAAAAAGTGAGTGTGCTGGGTAGGTGGGATCCTTCCTGATGTCAGCATGAGTCTTTTTCTAGTCACTTCCCCCGGTGTCCAGTGGGGGTCACCAGTCTTCTGATACTGGAGCTTCCTCCACAGGTACGCCCGGTTACCTCTGACGAGGTGGGGCAGTATAAGAGGAGTGGTGAACCAGCTACTCGACGCCTGAGTATTAACTACTACTGGTAATACGATTCTCAGTGCCCCCAGAGTTATAGCTTTCATGCTAGCCAGCGTTTCTAGAGTTTTTGCTCCTGTAGTCTCTTGTCGTGTTCCTGTAGTCTCTAGTGTTTTTGCTAGTAACCATTGTGTCTCCGCCCCAGGTCACCTCTTGTCATCATACGAAACCTACCAACTAATTCCTCTCTGGCTTCCCTCATCACCTGGTTCTAACTCCTCTTGGCTAAGCTCGATATGTCCACTCCAGTATCCATCATCCGCTGCTCTGACCTCCTCTGGATCTAACTTCATCATACCCACTGGAAAAGACTCCCCGCTGACTCCTCCCTGGCGACTCCATCTACTGCACAAAGTAAGATCGTTCCCATCAGTTTCATTCACTTACACTCGACTGTTCTCACCTCTTCTGTCCTCACGCTCAGAGGCTCCCGGTCTCCCACGTCGCCTACGTCCTCAGTTCCCTGCCGTTTCCTGTTGCCCCGCTGTTTCCCGAGTCTCGCCGACGTCCTCGGTTTTCCTGCCGTTTCCTGTTGCCGATCATCCTGAATTCCCTTCCTCAAATATACAAAATAAATCATTGTACATATCTTCTGAGAGTTCCTTGTTTATGTGGTTCCGAAGAATAAACAGCAGCATGACACCTGATGCAGGTGGCCCTTTTACTGCATCTGGAGGTGTAAATGTCTGTGGTGCTGGGGAGGCTGACACCAACAATCCTCTGCAGAGCTTTCCTGTCTGCAGCAGAGCAGCTTCCATGCAGCACGTTGATGCTGGAGCACAATACGCTCTCCACCACACATCTGTAGAAGGAGGTGAGGACTGAGCTCCCGAGTCCAGCTCGACTGAGCCTCCGTAGGAAGTAGAGCCGCTGGTGTGCCTTCCTGAGCAGAATGGAAGTGTTGTTGCTCCAGTTGAGGTTGTTACTTAGGTGCACACCCAAGTACCTGTAGCTGCTGACCACTTCCACAGCGGATCCACCAATGTGCAGGGGGGGATGAGCATGTTGACCCCTTCTGAAGTCCACAATCATCTCCTTTGTATTCTTTATGTTGATGCAGAGGTTGTTATCTCTGCACCAGCCCTCCAGGTGATCCACCTCCTGCCTGTAGCTGGACTCATCCCTGTTTGTGATGCATCCAACCACTGCTGTGTCGTCGGCAAACTTTACAATAAGACAGCCTGGATGGATTGGTGAGCAGTCATATGTGAGCAGTTTGAACAGGAGGGGGCTCAACACACAGCCCTGAGGGGAACCATTGCTGGGGGTAATGGGGGAGGAGATGTTGTGAATCCTCACAGACTGCGGCATGTTGGTCAGGACGTCCAGGACCCAGTTGCAGAGGGAAGAGCTTGGTCCAAGTGAGGAGAGTTTATTTGAAGTATAATTGTGGATTTTCCACAAAGATTAAACAAAAAAAAAATTATAAGTGAAACTTATAACAATAGGAAGTGACAATCAGCCTCTCTGTGATCACATCAGTTACTTTTTCTAAAAAATGTTGACATATAATCCTTCATGCCAAGCTTTTTTACTCAGATGCTAAAACAAATCATTATTATACAGACACATAATTAGTCATAGTCAGCTCTCCCAGTTACCAAATGAGCAGTTTCTTTCTTTCTTCCAGCTCAATTGTATCAATATCAAAGTTGTCCAGCTGTTCAACAAAAGGATCAGCTTTGTTGTGCACCTAAAATTAAACACACAATCCATGACAAATGACAAAATGATAACAAAATTACATGTTGAAAGACAAAACCTTCAGATAGTGTACATTTGTCCCTTTATTTTCCTGTATTTTAGCTTCAGGATAATGGTGAGTCCTCTGAAACCTGTAAAATTACATCTGTAATCAATTAGTATGTTTATTATTTCATTATCAAAGGTCACAGAAGAAGCAGACAAGCTTTTTCAGAAGCTTTTTCACAATCTGTCATGCTGAAATAATTTTTGTGGCATGAGAACATTAAAAAGTGTTGTTGTAGAACATCTGGTATAGTGATTGCATGGAGCAGTTCACCAGTTGAGTTTTGAAAGAGTCACCTACCTGATAACAAAGAGCAAGACACAAATTAAAACTAGTAAGATGACAGTTGTGCCAATGAACACAGGCATCTGCTCTTTATCTGAAATGCAGGATGGAAAAATATAGATTAACATTACATAGACATTATTATTATTATTGTCATGATAAACGAATAGTCTGAATATAAATAATTCAGAAGTGGATATTTCAAGATTTTTTCAAGGATAATCACTGATTCTAAACCACAGTTTTCTGGCAGACAAAAGACCTTATTCCTAACCTAAAATGCTTGTGCTGGTTTGTTTAAAATATGTGGAGTGTTAAAAAGGGAACCTTGGAGAAAAGTGTCATAAAAACATTTAATGGAAATTTTCTTCTGCCAAATAATCATGAAATAAGTCTTAATGAAAATCTTTTCTTCTACTGAAGCACCAAGTCCAAGAGAAAAGGGTTATTAACATAACTTACCCTGACAGGTTTGTGTCATTAATATTGAATCACTGGATATTCCCCTATATTGCCAACACAAAGTTTTCCAGTAATAACTGGCTTCTTTTTTTTTTCACAGTCTAAGCCAAATAATGTGAAGAGTCCTTTAGTCCGACTAGTTGATTGTTACTTGAGTCTTGACTGTCATTTTGTGGTTCATCTCGAAACTCCAGAATTTGTTTTATTGACCTGAGAAATAAGTTGTTTTTTTGGGAAATAAAAATATCCTGTTCATATAATGGGGAATCACTTTAGTTCAAGAAACACTATTTAAGTCATTCAAAATATCAGAGCATACGTTAAAGTAAACTCGTGAGCTATATAGTTCAAATAGGAAAACGTTTTTAAAAGATTTCAGTTCTAAAATGTTGAATAAAATAAGGAGCTTAAGAAATTGCTGCTAATGTAGTATCAAATCGTATGATAATTTATTCAGCTGAAGAAAAAAGTAGTTATTTAAGGACAATGATATGTTGATCCTATCTAATATGTGACCTACAAGACCAGGGGTACTCAAATAGAAATGATGAGGGGCAACTTTTTTTTTTTTCAGTGACTCAAGGGGCCATGTCTTGGGGCCGTGAATGATAACATATCATAACAATATAACATTTGTATAACATTTATAACATATTTTATAACATAACATTTCCTTTTTATTAAAAACAAAAATATTACCTAAAACAGGTACTATTTTATTTTGGCATATATTAAAATAAATGACTAAGTAAAACCAAACATAAACGTTTTCAAGATTTTAAAAAAAATAGCCTTGAATTTTCAGATACTTTCCATCTTGTAAAAAATGAAGTCTTTGTTTTGTCTATAGAAATTTTAAATCCCCATTTAAAAGACCTGTCTTCTATATTATTAATTGCTTCTTGTATCTTTTTAACAATGTACTTTACATTTTTACCCCTCTTCCAGATTGCTCCATCATCCGGAAATAAAGAAAACCCCATTCCACTCTCCAAATTGTCAAACATATCATTGATCATAATAGAGAGAAACAAAGGACTCACATATCCCATCTTTGCCTGTTCTTCTTCTTCTTGTTGGATTTTATTGGCGGTTGGCAACAAACTTATAGTAGCATTACTGGTATGGAGTGTGGGTCGTGATGGTCTATAAATAAATACTATATATATATAACTATTTATTCTACCCCTCTATAGCATCCACACATTCACACAGACATCTATTATAATCAAATTCTATGAAATAATTTAGTCCTTTTTAAATATCTAATAATTATTTGTATCTGTTTACTCCCCAAATTCTTCCTCAATATATCTAATAAATTAATCTTCTCTTTAATATAATCAAATTCCCTCTTCATATAACTTCTTTCTCTTTTACACCCACGACATTCTAACATAACATGTTGAATTGTTTCTAACGTTCCACAGTGTTCACATTTGCCAGTATTATGTTTTTTCATTTTAAAAAGTGTATAATTTAGTGCTGTGTGACCAAACCTTAACCGTGTTATTACTCTTTCCTCCTTTCTATTTCTTCTACCATTTCTTTTTTCTCCTACTCTCTTCTGAAGTTTATAAAACCATCTTCCTGTTTTCTCTTCATCCCACCTTTTTTGCTATTTTTCCATCAGTGTTTCTTTAACAAAACTCTTAGCCTCCGATTTACTTGTTTTAACTGTAAAACTAATAGGATATTTAATTGCCATCTTTGCTATTTTATCTGCCCTCTCATTTCCTTCTACTCCAATATGTGCTGGAATCCACACAAATATAACTATTAAACCTATATTTTGTATACTGAATAATGTATGAAATATTTCTAATAAGATGTCCATCCTACTATCTGACTGATTATATTTTAAACTTAATAAAGCAGAACTTGAGTCTGAACATATTACTGTTTTTAGTGGTGTTATTTCTTCTACCCATTGTAATGCTAATAATATTGCCAACATCTCTCCTGTGTATACTGATAATCCGTCTGTAACTCGTTTCCCAAATTGGATTATCAAATTTATTGCTTAGTAAATTTAACCAATAATTTATTTCTGGTTTTGTTCTTCTTAAATCTAATTTCTCCCATTTCTATTTCTATTGCTGCTGTTGGTATGGTTTTAAATGCTCCAGTACATAATCTTAATGCCTGATGTTGATAATGTCTAATTTAACCAAATGTGTTTTAGCTGCTGAACCGTAAACTATACAACCAAAATCTAAGTTAGATCTGATCATGCCTGTGTAAACCTGTTTTAGTGATTTTCTATCTGCTCCCCAGTCACTGCCAGCCAAGCATCTCAAAATATTTAACACTTTTTTACATTTATAAATACATTTTTGAATATGTATATTCCATTTTTGTTTTTCATCAAACCATAGTCCTAAAAAAATTTACACTTTACTTGCTCTAACTCTTGGTTATATAATTTTAATTTTATTTCCTTGTTTATTTTTTTCTGACTAAATATCATTACTTTTGTTTTTGCAACTGAGAACTTAAATCCCCATTGCAACGCCCATTTCTCTATTTTAATAATAACATCTTGTAATTTCTTTACAATAAAATCTACATTTTTCCCTCTTTTCCAAACAACTCCATCATCTGCAAAAAGTGAACATCCCATCTCTTTTCCAATATCTTCATCTTTGCCAGTTGCACTCCTTCTTGTCTTTTAGCCAATAAGGTTGATGAGGTGCAGCTGTGTTAACTGACTGGTGGTTTATTTAAAGCTCAAATGTTGCTTGAAGGTTCAGACTGTGGAGGGAATCATGGGAGGTTCTTGTGTGCTGGTCGCTGCAGTGTTGGCAGTTTGTGTTTGCAAAGGTTCGTGTGACTGGTCTCATTTTGCTTGATTATGTTAATGAATATGGGAAACTGCTTTCATTATTTCCACTTTTGCTACAATAGGGTCATGTTTCCCGATCGAGGAGCTTTTGGGAGGAGTAGACAGAAGACTCCAAACCATGCAGATCTGTAAGCCAGATGTATTGCAACAGAAATGACTTGTTTAAAAATGTGTTTTAGTAGCTTTAACATGCTTTCTCTTCATGGCAGCGGTATCAAAAAGGGAAATTCCTCAAAAGAGACAAGTGTTTGTCCAGTCAAGTGATTCCATGTTGAACCAAAATGCTATGAAAGGTAAATCCTCTCCTTACAACCATGAATCCTAACTTGCCAACTTAAGTTATTTCTACCTGCTTGTAAAATACTAATTTGCTAGGTAGATATTTCTTTGAGGAAATATGATCTCTACAGGAGACTTATGATCCTGGATGTAAACTGCGTATGTTTAAAATTGTCCATAGTGAAACTGGAGACCAATGAAGTGGAAACTCATTTGCACTACACATTTGCATTACGCAACGTGTCAAGCGACGCCTCCCACAGCAACGTGTCAAGCGACGCCTCCCACAGCAACGTGTCAAGCGACGCCTCCCACAGCAACGTGTCAAGCGACGCCTCCCACAGCAACGTGTCAAGCGACGCCTCCCACAGCAACGTGTCAAGCGACGCCTCCCACAGCAACGTGTCAAGCGACGCCTCCCACAGCAACGTGTC
>JAVLVB010000513.1:2300691-2326763 GCA_032876305.1 Orestias chungarensis | reverse complement strand
TTACGAAGAGAGGCTCTATATTTTTAAAGCCTCACTTGCAAAAAGCAAATTTGTTAAGCAGAACTTTGGCAGCCAGAAACCCATTCTACTACCCATGATGCTGAACAGGACGAGGGGGGAAAAAAGAAAATCTTTAAATTCACTCCATTCCTCATGAAATAAAGGGAATTTAAATTGTAGGCATCGTGCCTAACGCTTCAAGTTGGACACTTGTACATTTTCTGAACTTATTGTTGTATATATTTACTGTGTAATTTTGTTAATTTTAAGGTTGGCTTTAACTGCTGCCAAAGAGTATAGATTAAAAATACATAACTTTGACTTAGTCATGCATGTATGATGCTTATAAATGGTAACTTTACCTTGAGAAGCAAATTAATATATAACTTGAGATGTATTATCTCACTCACAAAACAGTACTGGTATTACATATTAAAACGCAATACTAAAACTATATTGAAATTGCAAAATGTGAAATGTCAAATGTTTTTTAGAACCTCTGTACACAACCAC
Organism: Orestias chungarensis; assembly: GCA_032876305.1. Lineage (NCBI taxonomy): Eukaryota > Metazoa > Chordata > Actinopteri > Cyprinodontiformes > Cyprinodontidae > Orestias > Orestias chungarensis. The sequence goes on along the minus strand of JAVLVB010000513.1, from coordinate 2,326,250 downwards.
CAACACAGTCACTTCTGTCTGTCTTTCTGTTTAATTAACTAAGATTGTAAGGAAATATGGTTTATCAATGAAAACTTTTTTTATGTAAAACCTTAAGAAAAAATAGGATTTGAAGACTCACAACAATGATAAACGGTGAATTGTTTTATAGATTCAACTTTATTTATTAAAAATACCAAAGGTAAGGTCCAGTTAAACAGCCTAAGAATAGTCTGGTTCAGATGTAGTTTGGACAAAGATGGGTTTAAAATGAATAGAATTAATATGAAGAAAATATGTCTACCCCATTATTCCATTATAAACAACATGGAGAGTCCTTTCATCCATCCATCCACCCATCCAGCTGCCTACACACTGGACAGATCAGGTGCAAAATCAAGTAGCTGTAGAAGAGAACTTCAGTTTAAAACAAATCCCTTAGATTTCAGTTAGACTTCAACCAGCCGCTGCAGAAACAGGTGGGTGTCACAAGTTCAGACTTTGAAACAAACATTAAAAACTGACGTTGCCACTCACTTGAGGAGGGTCAGAAATTTTGACTGCAGACCTGAGGATTTTGCTCCACAGTTACACCTGAACTCCAGCTCTCTTTCCTGTGGAGATGAAAAACTGGTAGTTATGCTCGGAATAAAAAGCACCAATAGTCACTTTAAACATTGTCTGATGATTGTTACAAATTAGGTACAAGTTTCTTCTACCATTTGCTGCAAGTCGAGCATGTCACGCGCTGTGAACCTCCAGCAATCAGGTCCAGAGAGAGCATGGTGAAGTCCTCCTCTCTTATAGACTTACCCCACAACTACAAGTCAAACGTAAATACAGGTTAGAAGAAGAAAATACCAGAGATATGAAACAAGTTCCTGAAATAATGAACATGGCTCAGTACCAGCAGAGAGAAATGTATCTTTAGCTGGACGTTTACTGAGAGCTTTTACCCTTTGCATGTCCTGGTGTTCTGCATTGTGAAATGCAGATGTTTCTGGACTGGGCAGCTGTAGCTTTTTCCCGTAGATGTCGGCATCTTTGTCAGGGGGACGTTCCTCATCTGATCCAACACGGCTGTCAGGAACTCTTGGGCGTCCTAAACGCACAAGAAGAGTTGAAACCATGTCCAATACAGCAGATAGAAAATACTGACTAACAGGAAGCAGCTCACTCACTTTCATGCAACTATTGACAAATTCTGGTGCCTTGAAGGACAGGAGCCTCTTGAACTGCATGATAGTCTCAAATTTGAGTCTTGAATTTGATAAGCCGTGACGTTTCACAACATTCAAGAAGTATCTGGAAAAGAAAGGATGCTGCTTGATTTTTTCCTCGAGCACTGGGAAGAAACTAGCAGATAGCTGTTTTCTGTGTGTGTGTGTTTGCTCCAAGTGGAAAAACGTCCTCCTGATGTCCTCATAAACTCCTTGAGCGTATGCAAGCTCTGCAGGCTGGCGTTCATGTAGCAGATCGTACTCGGGTTTGTGAGTCTTAAGCACAAATACATCAAGTTAAATCATCATTGTGGAGTCACGGTGAGGTTAGTGGTTATAATGTGTTAAACTGTGGCAGAAGAAAAGCTAAAGATGCTTTCAAAAGTCTCTGTAAATACAATGAAAATATGTTGGTTACCTTTTCTGATGATCCTGGGTGTTATCATCAGGAACTGGAGAAACTTTGTTTCTCTGTCAAATAAACAAAAAGCCCATTTGAGTAGAAAAGAAAATGACTGAAGCATAATCCATGTGAAGTGTTGGATTTTCTAAAACTTACCCTGCAGCAATTAAATAGTCTCCAGAAATATTTCCCTTTCTTCTTCTGTTGTTTTTTCTCCTGAGGTGGATGGACTGATAAAGTCGCCTCTCTGCAGATAAAACATAAACTACTTATTTGACCATCATCTTCTGCTTGATTCTCTGAAAGCTTTCATCTCTTCATTTGCTCATGTTAGGATGAAATATTTAGGATTTTCTTACCTCTGCTGCTCAGTTGGTTTGGTTTCAGTTTTTGAAGATCCAACATTTTTATTCTGTAGTATAAAAAAAGAACAAAATTGGGTGTTAAAATGACCAACTTTTAAAGACTTCTACAGTTGTGCTGTTATCCTAGTTGTATGAATGAAACAGGAACACACCACCTTGTATCCAAACAGGCGGTGTAGCCAGTAAGTTGTCCGTTTGTTTTTTCCTGATGAAATCTTCCCAGGCGGAGTTTCACAAACAGCAACTCTGTAGACGGAAACACAACAGGTTATTCTTAATTTTTGTTCATTTAAAAAAAAGATCATTTGTTCCAAAGCTTTCAAATAAGTTGATTAGGAATGTCAGCAACATTTAAATCGCTACGTAAAAATGTGACCCAAGTCAATTATAAGGGACAACATCAGATTGCTAGCTAGCAACATGGATGCTGTCGACCCTCTGGAAAATAATTAGAAGGAATCTTGATATAATAAACATTAGTAAATCCCTGAGCATCCTCTTCATCAGAATGTTAAAATACAACAATGTGTCTTCAATTAGAAGCTCTTACTCATCTGCTGTAACACACACCACAACAGGAGATCATCTCTGCCTTCAAACCTCAGCATGAACAAGAAATATTTGAACACACTTTTATAACATGAGCTACAAAAATATTTACTTCTGTCTCAGATTTAAAAATTGTTTTTGATGGCATACAATGTTGTACATTATCACAGCATTATTAGTTTATATAAGAATAAAGATTTATAACTACATTGATGCGTATTGTACACAAAAGGTTGTTAGTCTGAAATATTTAGTTTAACACTTCTACATGAAATTAAATGTATAGATAACAAAATGTGGCTCTTTCTTACCCTTAATTGATGAACACCTAAAACTTGTTTACAGAGAAATTATTCACATCTTTTTAAACATTTGTTAGTTAGTTATAAGTGGAGCGTTATTTGTAAAATGGTACAAAAGTGGCAACAAAACCAATTTATAAAGATCAGAGGAGCAGCTCTTAATTTCTTCCCTTAACCTTTTTTCATTACAATATAGAACATTATGAAATAACCTTTAAAAACACACTTTGACTAAATCAGGGGTCAGTACAAAACACCTTCATATGTATCAAATCAGAAAATGTTTCTATTATTCCTCTATGTTTGTATGTGATCAACTCTCTCACCTCTGATCCAATCGTTTTTTTTCTGTGAGCCCTCATCTCCTTCAACTTTGATAAGCTTTTTCTGTGTCTGTTAAAAAAACAGAAAATATAATATGTAAACTTGAAGTAACTGTCCTCAAAGGCTGCAGGACCTTCACGACTCTCCAAGGTTGAAATCAGTAGTGTGGGGATTATCAGTGAAGCGGCCCTTAAACAGTGAAAAACTGTGAGCGACTCAAACCTGATTTAGACGGCGAAACATCTCTGTATCTCTCTGGTTTAGTAAAATGCGTCCTTACTCTGGCTTTCAGGAGTCCTGACTGAGTGGAGAAGGTTCTGAAGCAGCTTTTATGACAGCAGAACGATTCCAGAAGGAAATGTGACATCAGCTGATATCAGCAAAAATAACACATTTTAAACATATACAGCTTGAATTTTAAAAATAAATCGACTGAAATTGTTAATGTTTAAACTTACATAGAAACTTAATTAGCCATTTACACATATGCATAAACTTTTCCAGATGACACAAAATTGTGTCGATATCTACACTTTATATTATATTTATTTTCTGTGATTATAATTTCTGTTTTCTGTATGTTTTGGTTTTAATTGTTGTTTTAGCAAATTCAATTCCTCTGAACTCATGAGCTGATTTTAAATGCAAGTTGTTTACAAGTAACACAGATTTGTATTTTGTGGTAATGAAATAAGCTGACACCAGATGACACCATTGCATAGTTGACCATATGCTAATGAATGCTATTCTTTTCTTTTTATTTGCTTTAAACTGGTTGTTGTTGTTGTTATATTTCATTTTGCCTTTGTTTATTTTCAAGAGTAAGTTGTCTGACAGATTATGACTAGAGGAAAAACAACAGCACCTCTGTTGGAGAAATGTAAGAACACAAGAAATTAGAGAGAAACAAAACAGAGACAAAACTCAGATTCCTAACGTGTGCTTACAATTATCTCGTATTCTTTCCATCACCCTAATCTTTAGAACCTTTCACATAATTACAACCAGATTTAAATCAAGGCTGTGGGTAAGCCAACATAAGAGGTACAACTTCAAGCCAGTAGATGGATGTTTCAATATTTTAAAGAGCTTTTAAGAAGTCTTACAATTGACAATGATCTCAATCACCATATTTATGTAGATAGTAAGAAAACAAGCCTTTTTAAAAAATGAAACTCTAGGAATCCATATGTTCTGTCTATAGTGTGATTATAGAAGCACCTATGGTTAGATGTAGAAAAAAAGCCCACATGTGAATTCACCGGTAACGTCAATGACAAAATAAATGCAACCTTCTTTTGTGCCGCGGTCAATTATAAAAACGAAACTCCTTTCAAACATCAATATCAAATGTCTGTGGTTTGATATGGATAATGATAAACAGTTCTGATCTTTGCCTGACAACAAAAATGGTAAAAACGCCTTTGAAGAAAAAAGACGACACAGTTTTCAAATTACTTAAATTTAACCAAACAGATAAAAAAACAAAAAAAACCAACAACAACAACAATAAAACACTGTTCTACACAAAATTCATCCCAACCAATCCTGTTTTGCTGTCAAAAGTAAACATTGTGTTGAGTATCTCCTAGAAGAGAACTGCCGTTTAGGTTTTCATGACTTTTCTCCGGTTTATTTAGCTATGGAGGTAAATTATTGCCATCGGGATTATTGGTTGATTAAATTAGATAAGTATCATGTTATGGAAATTTTTTGTTGTTGTTGTTTTCGATCTCTTAAGATAGTACTTAAAAAATAATAACAAAAAAACCACAACAATAAAACACTGTTCTGCATATTATTCAGAACCAGCTTTAGCAGACTGAAGTCATCATGTCAGTTTAGTAGAAAAATTGTAGCTTATTTTGATACAACTGGAAACAAAAGTTTTGTTCACCTCCCTCCAATCATATGTGATTTCAGTATCTCCTCAATCTTTATCTGGAGCTCCATGGCTTTACCTGCATTCTCTCCTTTCTTCACTTCTCCCCCGACCACCTGCAGGCCCTTCAGCACTGACTGCAGGGCGTCCACATTCTTTACTGAGTCAAACTGGTCCCTGTCGGCATGAAGCTCCTCCACCCAATCCAGGTAGGCCTGCAGCAACCCCAGGTCATCCACAAAGTTTACAATAATCCTTAGATCTGGTCTCAGCTTCTTCAGTTCCATAAGCCTTTCTCTGCCCAACTTACCAATTTCATTTCCAACAATTCTGGAAGGGGGGCAAACATAAAATAATGAATCCCCCCTTGATGACTATCATAACATTTTGAATCCCACATTATTCTGTCCTACGTTAGTATCCTCAGAGATGTGTTTTTGCCAAGGCATTTAACAATGTTTTCCGGTCCTTTCTCTGTGACACCAGTGATGTCCAGATAGAGCTCTTCTACAGTGGTGTTGAGCTCCAGAGCCTTCCACAGCTCATTAACCCCCTCCAGGTTATTTCCACACATACTGCAAAGAAGTTTGAAAAAAAAATACATTACATAATTTAAATATATGAGTTAAAAAGGTCTTAAAAGGTAAATTTTTATTTCTGACATTTAAAGTTTTTCTTCAATCAGATTGTTCGAAAGATAACCTAAAGTCAAAAGTATTTCCTATGCGCTTACAGTAAGATCCTCAAATTATTTCAATGTCAGCGTAGTAAAGTAACCTATATAAATGCATAAATGTATTCAGAGTGTTACGATTATTTGAAGAAAGTCCATTAAGTTATTGGTGTTAATTGTTTACATACCTTTGTTAGAAAAAACGCTTTTAAAATCTGCCAGATCAACTGTGACCAAAACTGAACCACAAAGCCTAGGACTGAGGAGTTTAATGGCACACTACAGGCCAGCCAAATATTCTTGAACAGTCAAGTGGAAGAAAGAAAACATCTCTACTGTCTCCTCTTTAAGAGGGTGAATGATCTGACACAGAAAGGTTCTATGGATTTTATATCTGATTTTACGCCATATCTCTCCAGGTCTTCTCTGCTGAACATGATCTTTCTCTGCAGGAGGTTTTCATACGCAAGCTTTCCCAGGTCTGTCATTTGCTGCCTAGCTTGGGAGAGAAGCTCAGATCTTGGAGTTGATCTTTCGGTGCTCCGCCTTAATGCATGGTGTTTGATTGTCCTAAACAAGTAGCAGAGGTAAACCTCGCTTACTGTTGTAGGTGGGTTCAACTCCAGAGATTTAAAGTCACAAGCATCCTGAGTTCCTGAGAAGAGGAAATCTGCCATAGCGGTACAAATGATAGCAATAAAGGGGGATAAAGGAAAGCACAAAAATGTTGTCGTTATTCAAAATGTAGAACTTTGTGGTATATTCTTTGACCTAGTTTTCCTCAAAGCTCAACACGAAACAGCATCTCTGAAAGAAATGCTTTGGAGCTTCTGTAGATTGTCTCGTTGTTAGAATGACTGATGCCTCGGGGAGAAGATTTCCTTTAATCAATGCAACCATCAGTTCAGAGACTGGCACCTTTGACTTGATACCAATGTTTTTGCCCCGACTGTTCCAGTCTAAGAAGAATTTAAACTCATCTAAGCCATCTAGGATAAAAAGCAAAGATCTTGGTGCAATGCACAGATCAGGAAGATAATCTTTGAGATAATGGAACCGCTCTACAAGTAGATCCAACAAACTTACTGGGGCTTCAATTAAACTAAGGTCTCTAAAGGAAAGGTCAAAAATGCAAGTGAATTCCCGCATGCTCCTCCCTATCGCCCATTCATAGACAAGCCTCTGGACTGCTACGCTCTTTCAAAATGCCAGCAATTCCCTTCACGTTCAACCTTTTAGATGGCTGTCCTGTTGTCATTAGTTTGCTTGAATTGATGCGCTGGCATGACTGGTGGACATAGATAAGGGCTCGTCTGTTTGCTAAGTGAAAGTACTCGTGTTGGCTGCTGAAAATGAGGTCGTTTTCCTCCGTCACAAAAAGGTCAGTATAGCGAATCTCAACATGAGAAGCTGAGTTTGATGCTTCTCTGTTGCCCTCTGAGTAAGACTTAAGCTCTTCCACGCACTTCAATAAGGTTGTTTTGTGGGTGGAAATTTGAACTGTGATAGAAAATAACATGTTAATTTTTTTTATTGTGTTGATTTATTACACCTCTGTAACATTTGTATTTAAAAAAGTTTTGACCATGACTGGTTTCAGAGAGGAAATTTAGCAGCTTGTAAAAAACTAATTCAATGACCCAGTTTGTTTCTCCACAGCAAGAGACATACTATGAACACATGTCCTTATACAACTAGTTTTTATCATCCTTAAATCACGCTATACTAAAAACGTCCATTTGTCGTGTTATTATGTGGAATTGATTTTCAGATATCATTACTTACTTTCTTAAAAAAAACTTCCAGAGAAGGAACAACTCTTACTAAAATTAAATTGTTCTTGATGTTCTATCATTGAGTTTAATTTAATCCAGTTTATTTATTTGGGGTCAAATCAAAATACATCACCACAAAGAACTTTACTAGAAAAGGAATCTAGTTATTGATCCTAGTTATCAACCAAGCATTACGCCTGTGATATTTTAAACATCCTAATCACATAACTTCAGCTGGTTGTTGGTTTCTCAAACGTGCCTCCAGTGGGGAAAAGGGAGGAGGTAAACTTAGCAAAACACTTCTGACTACAGTGGAGGTTAATGTTCTAACGGGACACAAAACTAAAAACATACAGCCAGAGCCACAATAGAATGTCTTATATTAAAGCACATATTTGAGTATCTTAATGAAAATCCCAAATTAAATCCAAATGAAAATCTGTAACAAGGCTCCAAAATGGCTGGTTACTGATGTTTTTATTCATATTTGCAACATCTTGATCCTTTTCTTATAGAAGAACAGTCAAAATTGGATTGCATTGCACCCAAATATGTCCCTAAAAGCTAAATTCCCTCCATTCTCTTCAGAGCAACGTGAAAAATGTGTGAATAGTCTTCCAGGGACAATGTAACCCAGATTATGTATTGTAGATAAAGAAGGAAAGAAATGAGCAAAATTGTAACCTATAAGGAACTGAGTGGCAGCATGAGAGTGACTCACCCATTGTCATGTGTTGTCTTGCTGATGTCTTTCTTTCCGAACTAAACATTTTCCTTTTTTTTTTTTTCATAAAACCTAACTTCCTATAAAGTTTGAAATGAACAATTTCTAACTAAAAATTAAAATAAAAACATATTATAAATACATAAGAAGGTTAAAACAAATTTCAAATGAAGCAAATGTTAGTAGTATGTGCATTTATAGCTTGGTAGACAATAGTTACACAATGAAACAGGCCAGCTTCCTCTTCTTTTCCCCTTTCATCCTCTTTCCCAGCCTGCTGGCAGAGCAGGGCTGCAGCCATGCAGGGAGACACAAGCTTTTTAAAATGCCTCCAAGTTGCTGGTAAGTAGTGAATTAATATATTGCTTTTTGGTGAAATAAATATACATATATTTTTTTTTATTCTAAAGGCTTTTTAGAATATAACCTGCTTATTATATTAGTTATTGTTATTCTAATAAACGTGAGATTTCAATTAATATTTTCTGCAAAGTCTTGAATTGTTAAGGAGAAATCATTTCGTAAGTTATGCCGTAAACATTTTAAAGTAGGTATAAAATCAAGATGCAAGTTATCATTAAAAAAAAAACATGGCATTTTCTTATTTATACCAATGCACAACAGGCAGAGCGGTAAAATTTTAACTGGGTGAAAAGCACAGTAAGCGCTTCCTTTTTATCTAAAAATTACCATTGCAGAGCTCTTTTATGCAATAACATTACGCTTACTTAAAATATCAAATACTAGCTTTTGTAACTTTATCCTTAATCAAAAGGAAACATTTTCATGACAAACTATATTTCTTAAATATTAAAAGAGAACACAGTCCTATTTTAAAACTATGTTTAGGTGTCCTGTGTTAATAATCTTTATCTTATATTTTAATTGGGATAAATGATACATTTGCTTTTTTCTAAATGATACATTTGCTTTTTTCTAAATGATACATTTGCTTTTTTCTAAATGATTTTCTTTACTTTCTCAATGAAGCTTTTTTGTGGAGGGTGGTCCAGGCTGTCTCACCTGTGCCTACAGTCCCTGACCGTTTGCAGGGTGTAGTTGGGTCCTGCATGGTGATTCCCTGCTCCTTCACACCTGCAGCCCCTCACCCCATCCAGGGACTGAAGGAGAGGGTGGACGTCCGGCTCAGGTTTAGAGGTGGTGGGCCTTATTTTCCCCTCAGGAGCACTGCTTTCAACAGCGAGAGCAAAGACCAAGTGAGCAGGGATTTCCTGGGCCGGGTTTTGCTCTTTGGCCAGATGTCAGATGGAGACTGCTCAGTAAAGATTGAACAGCTTAGAGCTGGTGATCCAATGGTTTATGAACTGGCCCTGAAGACAGGGAGTGACTTACTCTGGGGGAAATCAAAGGCTGTAAATGTAGACATCATAGGTGAGTGAAATGGGATCACCTTGCTCTGTCTGTTCCTGCTTTTTAGATGGTACTTGAGTTTGTCTTGAATAAAGAAGAACATGTATTCAAACCTATAATTGCACTTTTGCTAATTTGCTTGTTTAACGTAAAAACATTATGTATAGAAAAATGATATAAAGATATGATGTGTTTTTTATTGTGGATAGAAGACCCTGAGCCTCCTGTCATCAGTGGTGTGTTGTCAGCCAAAGAAGGACAGTTGGTTTCTCTGAACTGCTCTGTCAGCTACCACTGTCCCTTCAGACCTCCAATCCTGCAGTGGAAATGGGAGCAAGGAAGTAAACTCAACAGCACTGAGCTGGGAGAGGTGCAAACACTCCACCCTGGTCCCCACAGATGGACGCTGCTGTCCTCTCTGTCTTTCATTGCATCGCACCAGGTGAAGCCCCGGGTCTGGTGCACTGCTAAATATCTAGAAAGCAAAATGTCATCCATGGTGAAGGACCTGCATGTGACATGTAAGCATAGCTTTGGCTCCTATCTCCTTGTTTTCTTCTTTAGTTTTAATCTAACCTTGTTTCTGTTGCCTATGCCTTAAGTTCCACCAAAAGATGTGAAGGTGGAGGTTCAGTCATTGACTGTGGAGCAGGGGGGCAACACCTTGCTCGTTTGCACATGCAAAGCTGACCCACCGGTGACAGAGTATCGCTGGTCCTACACTCAACACGGTCACACTGTGCACCTCCCCCACCGATCGCACAGCGTGCGTTTGTTCAACGTGACCAAAGACTTAAGAGTCCGCTGCTCGGCCCAGAACGTCGTTGGGCGTGGAGAATCCCAGCCCACGTCGCTTAACATACAATGTAATTCTCCACCTTCTGTATTTCTTTCCTTGGCACTGAACACTTGGATATGCAGTAATGATGTATTTATGTTTAAGATGTTTATAGTTCCATTCTGTTTGCTTTGGTTGTCAGTTGTCAGAAAGCACAGATAATGCCATCCTACATTATTAGAATTCACAGAGGTGCTGAGAGTTACACATTTTTCCCAATGTTTTTGTAGAATCAGTTGTTATGATTAGGCCCTACATGTTTAGCATCTGTGGCAATGGAAACACCTTATCAATAATTTGTACACATGAACAAATAGAATAGAATAGAAATTAATTTTATTGGGAAAATTCACAAATTTTAATGTCAACACACATCTCGTTTCTTTCAGATAAGCCATCCATCTCCCGTCTCTCTTCGTCCTGCGTCATTGAGGACTCTGATGTTCACTGCCGCTGTTCGGTAGACTCTAACCCCAAAGCGGCTGTCACCTGGAGCGTTAACGGGACAGTTCCACCCTATGATTACAACGTGTCTGCGAAATCGGAGAGCGAAATGCTTACCGTGTCTCTGACAGGATTCATGGCCAAGCCACTGAGCGTAATCTGTTTTACATTCAACGCGCTTGGAAATGACTCCCTGGTTTTGCTGCAGGGGGAGGAAGGTGAGTTCTTATATTAGTTAACACAACATGCTCCTGTTGTTTCTCTTTCATTGGTTATTGAACCATCTATCCAACACGCTCACAGCCTAAGGTGTTACTTGCTAACAGTCACTATTGTTTGTAGGGATGTTAGAATTGCCAACAAATGAATTAAAGCTGATTTATGCTGTTTTTATCGTCAATATTCAGAAACTGCATCTGTTGTCTGGATCATTTTACCAGCTGTGGTCATCTCCCTGTGTATTTGCCTTCTGTCCCTGCTTGTTTACTTCTTCCAAAGGAGAGCTAAAAAGTATGGGAAGCAAAATTCACCTTTAAAATGATGTTGTTTCTACATGCTTTTACTCAAAGGGTCTTATTTTTATAATCATAGACACATTATAAGCAGACATCGAGCTGTGCACCAGGACGGACTGGAAATATATCAGAGCAGGATGCCTCTCTACATTAATTGTACTGAAGTGAATAACGTTTACACCAACGGAAGCTACCAGCTTGTTTACCAGAACTCCACGCCTGTTTTTGTCCATACAGAGCAGGTGTTGTATTATTCACTTCTTGAACAGGAGTTGGTGTGTAATAGGAGTCGCATCTAGTATATTATCGACTTTGTATTTTAATAATCTGCCTGTCTTTTTCAGATACGTCCAATTGGCCGAAGAGGTGGCGGAAGGAGAAGAGGAGCAGAGGTAGAAAGAACAGCGAGGCGAGGTGGTGTGGGACTCAGGGGTACAAGAGAGGTCCAAAATGTTTCTCTGGAAGACACGGAGACAGCCATCTATGTAGAGATCCTATGAGTTTTAAAACCTAAAATAAGCCAGAATGTTATTTTTGGGATAATCATGCTTATGTAATTTCCAGCCTACTTTGTATATATTATATATAGTTCATCTATAGTTCTTACTACATTTAATATTGACCCCATTCTGCAAGTAAGCCTCCTTTGTTCTTTGCTTTCCTTATTTTAACTTGAGGTTTTATAAATTTTTCTGCAAAATTCAAGAGAAGGCAAGCATACACTCTCCAATCTGATACTGCGCAGCCAATTTAGAGATTTAAACCGTTCTATAGGAGGCTGCACCCAAATTGATCTGTCAATGCTGTATATTTCCCTGGAAACTATCACCTCTTTTTCTCATAGCTCAAGTGGCCTCTATGCATTAGTATCTTGACTAGAAGAAGGGCAAATAAAGATAGGGCTTGACATGCAGTGAACTGGAGAATCAAGCACCATAGCATTAATATCTGGTGCAGCCGCTCCATCGCTGAGCTATGTGGAGTCCAATTAAACCAATTAAGTTCTTTAAATAAAAAAGAACATCGTGTATATATTATTTTCTATGGATATTTGATAAGATAAGATAAGATAGACTTTAATGATCCCGGAGGAAATTGTTTTGCAAGGGTTACAGAGTATCAATTAACAATTAACACGACACACTCATCTCACATACAACACGGTACTGTACACAATCACCATATTACAATATAGCACACTACTAGTTATCCGTCCTGCAGATGGAAGAGGAATTGTTTATTCTGTTAATGTGCTGTATGGGTATTTTGTATTAAAATACTATTTTTTATGTCTTTCTTTCACATGGCTCAACAATCCTTTTGCGATACGAAGGAATATTAAACAAGGACCTATTATCAGTCCTTATAGTTGGAATGTAAGAATATAATGTATATTTTTTATAAATACTTGTGCTGTGTTCTTGTGAATAGATTTTTTTAAACATCAATTAATGTCGCCTATAATGTTCTGAATTTATTTTTAAAAACTACTATGGATAAATATTTTTAACATGAATTATACATTTTTCAAGTGAGGTCCAGTGCCCTGATCTGCTAAGTGGCACAGGTCCGCCACAGGTTATGGGCAAACATGTGGGGAAACAAAGACAACATGATAATTCAGGTATTCAAACTCCATGTAAAGGTTTAAAAAACTAAATAAACATGTAGTTTTATTCAACTCAGTGGTTAGTCTCCCTCTTAAGTATAAGAGTTCAAGCTTCAGTTATGAGGAAGCAAATCTGGTCCATTATGGTGAAGATAAAGTTGTTAAAAAGTAGACCTCTAGATTTACCGGTGTATCTACATACCATTATCTCTAGCAAAGCTTCAGTGGGACATTTTTAGGATAGATCCAGGACTCACTCTGAGATTATTTCTCATCTGAAAATGCCTTCAAATTCTCCAGAACCAGTAAGTTTTCCAAACTCAAATTAAATTACTCAGTGACCTTTGATGCCTGCAAACATAACCTGCATTAAATAATAATAATTATAATATGAGTATTAATTTAAAAATGTATGTAATATTTATTATCTATAATAGTATGCAAGACAGTATAAAAGCAATTTTAAAACTTTTTTAAAAGATATTAAAACATTTTTTAACCAACATTACATTTTATAAATGTAATTGTAATTAGTTTACATAGATGTGATCTTAAAACAAGTGTTTATCTTCTCATAAACAGAGGTTTAAATATTCTCATTATTTTAACTCTTCCCCTAAAATAACCAACACGCTATGCACATATTCCCCCACTAGGTGGCAGGCTGAGGATATGGTGCAGTAGAAGAAGAACGCAAGACGTTCTCATTGGCTAGAATCGGCTCTAGCCGGAAGTAACGACGCGTTGTGACATTTGCAGCCTTTTTGGTGGGAAAATGAGGCAGACTGGCGCATATTTAGCGTAAAATCAGGCTGTTGATATGTAAACAGACATATATAAAGTATCGAGCATAAAACAGCGTGAGAGAACATTTCGCTGCGGGTTTTCAGCGCTGAATGGCCTGACTGATGTGGGGAAGTTCGCTGCCTTTTGTTAACTAGCATGCTATCTGCTCACTGAGGCTGAGAGAGGTTAATTTAGCACCTCTGAAAGACATCTAGGCGAGTTTTTTAGGGTTGTAGCATTGGGTTCTGGCTTTAATAACCTCTGATTGACGATTATTACCTCTGAATTAAATTAAATTTGGAGAAATAACAACACAGACATGCCAGAAATCAATCTAAAGCACGTCGTCTCCTGCTCCACTGAGGACAACGTGAGTTTTCGGAGGTCATATTTCCACATAAGCCACTTTCTGTCTAATCATGTGTTGTTTCTGTCGCATGTAGACTCATAAAGCAGAGAACCTGCTGAGCTCTGACACCTACAGGAAGTGGAAGGCAGCGAAACCAGGAGAGAAGCAGACATCAGTCATCCTTCAGGTTAGTTTCAGTGTATTAGCTTTCTCCAGCTGCTCTGTGGTTACTATTTGTATTATACTACATTATATTCCCTCTTTCTACATTATGATTCCTATTATCATATAAAAGCATGGTTACATAAATTAGTGCACACAATGTTTCATCATATCAAGAATAAATTAAGATTATTTGAAAATCCACAAAAAATCCCACAATTGTTTTTACTTTTTATGTTTTTCCCCACTGTTTGTTCCATTAGAGGAATTATAAATAAATGCAATTGTGTGTAACTCCCGTCATAAAGAAGCCTATTTTAAATTGGTTGTTTTTCAAGAGTAAAAATTGTGTTATTGTTACCTAATTGTGATCAAGAAATTACCACAAGATATCGTGATAAAATCATATCACACAACCCTAGGTTACAGATCTAGGAATAAACAAAAAATAAAATAAAATGAACCATTCTTAATATAAAGAATCACATTATTACTTGTTTCTTTCAGGGTGGTTTCAGATTTTTTTCTTGCCCTAAATAGAATTAAATAATGGAATTAATTTCTTATTCACATTTATTTGCAAGTCTAATAAGGAGCCAGGGCTCCCTAGGGAAGGGAAGTCTAGTTATCCAGGAAGTAACTTTAAAAAAGCTATACAAGCTTTTATTTAGACCTGTGGAAGATGTTGACCTAAAATTGTCACTGGAGTGTTGATTTTTGCAGGATTAAGTACACAAAAAGCTTCTCAGATGTTCTGTTGATACTGATTATTAAGGCTGTTGATGTCCTTCTGGGCAGCGGTATCTAAGGCTCTTGGAAAACAAATTGTGATAATAAAAAAGAAATGTATCAGTCAGTAAATTGTGGGTTTATTGCAATCAACAATAATATTGCAATTGCATATCACCCTTATTTGCAGCAACCTCTGGCCATTGGATTTCTGTTTATCTGTATTATGGACTTGATAAATCTTAAAATGTATGGTGCATGTTACATAAAATGCAGCTGTTATCCTTTCTGGATGAATGAACTCATCATGAAGTCACATTCTATCTATGCGGCCTTTTCTACACTGGCTTACCATGCATATCAGTGTTTATTTCAAACCTCGTGGTATTGACAAAATTTCATTTTTTAAATGCATTAAGGTTCACAAATCATTTTTAGACACACCTAGATCTAGTCTCCAATTCCTAACTAATAGATCAACCTGGTTTTGCCCTGTAGAGCTGCAAAACATTACAAGTTTATTTTATTCATTCATTGATTTAGCTTTTTCTTATTTTTAAATTGACCTGTTTGGAAATCCTACTGCGTGCTTTTTCTAACAGCTCAATAATATATACAGCCAAGTGTTCAGATTGATCTCTATTTACTCTACACGTTAAACTTGAAAAAATATAATTTCAAATAATGTAATAAATGAACATAGACATTTCACTTTGTAAGTAAAGTAACTTTTCAACCCCCATAAAATATTTTCATAACTTTTGTGATCATACTTCGACTTACAGCTCGTTGAATGACACGTCTGTCGTGGCCCGAGGGGTCTCTATCGCTTTAACTGGCACGAAGAAACTTTGAGGAGGGTGGCAGGAACCCTGCCCCACAAAACAACTAAAAATGTTCTGACTGCTTTACAGGATACCTCACTCCCCATCATAAGACATTGTTTCACCACCATTAGATTCACCACCTCCTCGCTATATCATCCTTCACACAGACACTGGAAACAGAAATGTACCTCAATCCAGCTGCAGGCGACCGGGAGATCAGGATTTTACCACGCTATTCGCTGGTGTTCATGGGTCTTCCTTCAGGCAAAAACAGAACCACTTTTGTCCACACTGGCCGGCAGAATCGACCAAAACTGAAACTTTTTTAGTGTTGCTGTATAATATTTTAAAGATGTTTGTCTATGTGAAAGTTCAAACAACTAAGCTTTTAATGTGCATTTGCTTTTCCAGAGTGTCTACGCTGTACTAAAAACTACAAATCTTTTACTCTAAATTAAGAGTCCACAAAAACAGGACCTTTGTTATGAACTTTTATTTAAAAATTGAACAGATATGTTGTTTGGCTGATTATTTTTCTGAACCTCAGATTTTTCCAATTAGTTTGGGTGTAAAATAGAGAAATGTTGTTTCTCTGTATGCAGAAAATATTGTTTTAAAAACCAAAGTAAGTGAACATGGAAAATAACCAAGATTTCAATGTTTCACAAATTATTTGACCTCTCAAATCTTTTCAGGAATCATGAGTCCCTCATGCAATCTCAATTTTTGTATTTGCTGTATCTCCAGTTTGAGAAAGAGGAGCAGGTCCACAGTATTGATATTGGGAACGAAGGATCAGCTTTCATTGAGGTGTTGGTCGGGAATTCTTCAGCTGTCAAAGACCAGGACTATGAGGTTTTTTTTGCAAATCACACTTTTACTGTTTTCACTTCCTAAGAACCGTAAAGGTTTTTTTTTTAAATTGAAAACACTTTTTTCTCTCCTTTTATGACTTCAGGTCCTTCTCGTCACGTCTTCCTTCATGTCCCCCACCGAGAGCCGTAATGGCACCAACATGAACCGGGTTCGTTTCTTTGGACCCAGCCAGCTGCAGAAGAGCACAGCTCAGGAAAAGTGGGACAGGGTGAAAATTGTGTGCACCCAGCCATACAGCAAGGTGGGCAACTTAGTGATTTGACTTAAGCTGACATTTCACTTTATGGTGAGATTGGATTTATTAGTTGTGCATATATTTTTCCATCATATAGTGTTAAAATGAAATGAAGCTTGAAATACAGTGTACAGTGCATTCATTTGATGTTTCCAACATATGAAGCTGTACAATTCTGTTTATTGACATTAAAAGATGTTGAATATTGATGATGTTAACGGTTTTAGGAAATAATGTGTTTGTGTTGTTTTTTTGTGTTTTACAGAACATCGCATACGGGCTTTCTTTCGTCAAGTTTCATTCACCGCCAGATAAAACTGATCCTCCAACTTCCTCCCCTGTAAGTTGTGCTTTTATTTCTTCATTGTAATCACCTTGGGTGACATAACAGAATATAAAGAGAACAGAACTTTACCTTATATGAGAACAGCATCTCTTTTTTTATAGTTAATTGTCTGAAGCAACATATTACAAAGTATCCTGGTGTACACAGTATTTTTTTGTAATAGCTTTATGTCACTTTTAAGTAAGTATTTTAGAATTGAATAGAAGCAGAAAATCTAGTAAAGGTACAGGTCACCAAGAACCTGAACAATCTCACCATTATACCTGAACAGCTTGTGTCCATGTGTTTCATGAAATTAAACATTTCTTAACATTTAGTTTTTTTTGCTAAATGTTTTGATGTAGTTCCAATTTCTATTGAGGTTTTTAAATTTTCCGGTTAATAAGACTTAAAAACACGTACTCTTACGTGATACAATTATGACACTGAGTCTCCATGACAACCACGAGATGACCTCTGCATGCCGGTGCCAAATAGAAATCTAAGAAAAATTTTCAGCAACAAATAGTACAAGTGGGTTGACCATAAAACTAAATGAACATGTAGACTAGTGTCTCTCGTTTAATGTTAATTACAAAGGATGATCTGTGACGCTGCCTTGTCTTGATCAAAAATAATGTCCAAATCAACATAACAATGGATTTCCTACAACAAACGTAAATCTTTTCCCATAACCATTTAATTTCCCAGGCCTAAAGATAGCAAAGAAACAGCAACATACAGTTAATAGCAGGTGATTTATAAAAGTCTTATTATTCTTTTTTTTTTCCGAGTTGAAAGTGTTTAACTCTATACTAATTTGTCAGATTTAAAGCTTTTCAGTTGGAATTGGAACCACTCCCTTATGTGCCTCTATCTTCTACTTTGGCACTGAACTCGTCCTTCATTCCCCACTAGAAACTGACAAAGCTCGGACAGTTCAGGGTGAAAGATGAGTCCCCTTCATCAGGGCCCAGCCTTCAACCTGGCAGCCTCTTCTTCAATCGAGACAGCGCAACAAAGGCAAGCACTTCACTCAAAGGTAAAGCCATTTATTTAAATAAACAAGGCCTATCCGTTCTTTTCGACTCTGTGGGATTATCAAGCAGTAATGACTGCGCGTTAATTAGGTTTTACTTTTGGCCACCTAACTGCAAAGAGACAAGAGAATTGTTAGACATTCATTATTATTTGGGGGGGTCCTTTATGTTATTGGCTGTCTTGTTTTCCCTCACAGTCTGTTATCCTTTTCTATCCTTAGTCTCTCCACAGAGTGACAAGCTGAGCTATGCTGCTGCTGCACTCCAAGCAGGAGGTAGCGCTCAATCATCAGGTCAAGCTTCCGGCTCCATCTCCGCCTCACCACAGGTACTAAATATCCCCTCACCATTTTCTGCTCTGAAGGACACCCACCCTACACCTGTTCATCAGCGAGCCGTAGTCCTTCTCTCCATTTAGACCGCGAAGATGTAGAGACTGCTGTAGAGAAACTGAAACTGAAGCCAGACGGTAAAGCTCGGGATCTGTGGATGTTTGATGGTTAAACTTGTCTGCAGATTTAACATACAACCATGTAATATGCAATAAATTCCCTATTTCAAAATGAATCTAGGTCCAAATTAAGCACAAATTAATAGTTTGGCATTGCAGACACTTTGTGATCTTATACATAAATTTAAAACATGAATCTTCCTAAAGAAAATCAGCCTGAGATTTCTATTAAAAAGCAGAGATGGAACATTTTCTGCTTGAATCTACATTATTATTTGCATTCTCAACCCTGACCCTATATCCTCTGGTCAGTTTTACTTTTTAAATGAGAAATATTTACTTACAGTTATTTTTTTCCAAGCTGGAGAGTTTTCATGCAAACAAAAAAAGAATAAAAAGCTGACTCAGACATTTTTTCCTATATTTGTTTATCTTAAGACAGTAAAATTCCCTGAGTTAGCAGATGTATAAGTTTCTTGTTGTGGTGGTATAAATAGTTTGATGGGAAATGTAATCATTGACCTTTCGTATCAAAATGTAGTAAAAGTTGCTGCTCCTCACTTTCATTATCCCTAAATATCTGCAGTGCTGCTTGAAAGTTTGTGAACCACCCGAACATGGTCATTGTTTTCTAAAGAGAAATTATAATAATCATGTCAAATGAACATCCAAATCTCAAATTGTAAAGCAGACCTTCCAAATAAGGGACACAAAGAAAAAAAGATAAATGTTTTCATTATTTATTCAACAAAAATTTTATTAGTCAAATGGATGCAATTCAATAGCGATATTAAAAAACTGAAAACTGACACTTACCAATCTAAATGACCCTACCCTTTTGACAACGTGATCAAACAAACTCCCCACTGACATAGCCTCTGTACTTCAGGCAGACTTAGTACGTAACTACACCAAAACAAATAACCTACTTGGCAATAAAGCCGGTTCTGATTAAACCGACCCACTTTCAGCTGACCAATCAAATAAAACATGGCTGACCAATTCCTTCTCTTTTTCTTGTAGATTTTAGACCTTCAAAATTTCACATTATGTTTGGCTACAGCGACCATTGTTAGTTTTGTTGGAGGGAATTTGAAGCTTTTAAGTCTGAGAACACCTTCCCAGCTGTGAAGTACTGCGGTGCTAGTAAAGCAATACTTTATCCAAGAAGTAAATATTTGTGCTGGAATAGGTAAGGAGGGACTCGCGGACGGAAAATGTGATATTTTGGAATTGCCATCATAAAGGCATAATCTTAATCCTGGCAAATATTCTAGCAAATACTGAGAAAATCCATAGTAAATTTTGATTTAGAAGAAAATGGGAAAAACTAATTCTGGTACAATCGTAGATAATTTACTTCAGGACTCAACAGTACACCAAAAGTATATTGCCAGATCTTTCACCAAGAGCTGAAAAAGAAAATATGCAGAACATGGCCATGCATGTTGTTTACAAAAAAATATACATCAAATCTTTTGGGATTCTGGAGTTATAAAAAAAAAAAAACAGTGGTGTTGAGTGTTTTTGCTCAGATTAACCACTTACTACAGGTTTGTTAAACTGAACTGGATTGTAGTAGATTCACCTTTATTTAGGAATCCTTTCAAATACTTTTTTTTTTTAATCCTCTTATACTAACTTAATACTTTTTGTCATTCAGCCACCAGCAAAAAGGAAGTTTGAGTTTACCAAAGAGCGACAATCTGCCTCTGGACCTCCTCTGCCAAAGAAAATGAGTCCGGGCGGCTCGCCTGAGAGCAAAGCCGCGACTCCGAAACACAAACAGAGCTTTGTCAGCACGCCAAACCCAAGCACCGCCAAAGGTAATGGATTATTAATGAGTGAGGCTTAAAAATGTATTTTAAAAACTCATAAAAATGACTTTTCTATGCAGCATCATCAGCACAAAAGTCCGCTGAGAAAAAGGAAAGTAAGCCCCAATCAGAATCTAAACCTAAAACAAGGACAAAACCGAAGAGCGAGCAGCAAGTCCCATTTAAACGGATCCTGGAGGGTGTGGTGTTTGTCCTGAGCGGCTTCCAGAACCCCTTCAGAGGGGAGCTGAGAGAAAACGCGCTTGAAATGGGGGCCAAGTACCGGCCCGACTGGACACCCGACTCCACACATCTAATGTGAGTAGTTCACCCCAGTATGATCTCGAATCTGCAGATTACACACAGCTTACAAATGTATATATATTCATATACACATTACAATAAACCTCCAGCTTAACTTGGCTCAGGATGATCTGCCGTCTGCCTTGACCAACTCAGGGTTTGAGAAGACAGAAAAGTAAAAAAAAGGAGCAGAGGAGCTGATGTAAATGTAGTTTGTGTCTTAAACGAAATAAGGAAGGAAACAGCGGTAGAGGTGGAGAACGTAAAGCTTTTGGCAGCAACATGTCTGTGGCCACCCCTCCCCTCTAAGAATATGTCTCAGCTCGTAAAACGCTGAAGCAGGTGTAGCTCTATGGAGAAAAAACAAAGTAAACGCTTGAAATGACATCAACTAATGTTGATTGGATAATAAAAGAAGAAAGCAACAAAGTGAGGAAACGTGGTCAGATTTGAGCCTGTAGCAGCTTAACAATAGAGATATCTCAGGATAACCAAACCTTTTAGGATGAGGAATAAGACGTACAGGTAGAGGAGAGGAGAACCGACGCACTGTGATCTTTTATTCCAATAACGGAAATAAAACAAGGTTTTCGAGCTCTTCAATCATTTTTTTGTTGGCCTACTCAGCCATGAAGACATACACAGCATGTCCTGTGGACATTGTGGAGTGTGTCTGTGCGAACATTAACGACTTGCAGCCACGTGCATCAACAGCTCTTGTACAACAATGCTTGGCCCTTTAGCAACGACCTTCTGTTGTGTCACATCCGCCATGTGTGTCTGTCTGCTGGATAGTTGTGAGCCTCCCCGTCAAGAATGTGGAGGCTGACGTCTGGTAAAAGTCCTTCCCATTATTGTATCTTAATTAGAAAACAATATTAAGTTTGAATGAATAAAGAAATGTCTTAACAGATATCACTTCATGTATGTAAAGAGCTACACAACAATGTTCTAATTAACTGTGATGCTGTCACATTGCAGTAAGAATGCCGGCTTGTTGCAAACAACATTTTTTAAAACATAATTTCACTTACATAGACATAATGCGGCAATATTCATTCAAGATTTCCAGCTAAACAAGGTCCATATGTATGGCTCTATTGATTGGCTAATTTCGTCTTCTACTGCTACACCGGTAGATCACAGCGTTACGTAGCTCATTACTGCCACACATTGAGCAAAGATATACCAGATTGTGTTAAAAATATAGCGCCTACAGTAAAACGTGATTATAAAGCAAATAATCCATGTCTAAATAAAGTTTGAACTGTTTTAATAATCGATTGTACTCGATTTAAATAGCTTAGTTGTTTCAGCACAGATGAATGTGTCTTTACAATTTACGAAGAAAGATCACTACAACTTTTATTTATTTTAGGGTTTGTAGACAGTTTGTTGTTTTGTACAGACTTAAAATTAAGGGAAAGAACAAGTCTACTATCAGACATTTCTAGCACACCTGATAAGAATGGATAGATGGCAGATGTTGAAAACACAAACAGAAAAATAAATCAGGTGTTGCATAACTTGCGTTCAGCTGGCATGCTGAAGAAATGCTCTGCGCGCATATAAATTATATACCGTGTCAAAGCTGTTAGGGACGCTCCTCGCTGCAGTTCTCTGGAAATGAGCGTAGAGATACCGATGCCCAAAGAGAAGTTGAGATATCCCCAACAGATCAATGCTTCGGAAAACAGCACAGTGTAGATAAGAAGAAAGGGCAGCAGTAAGACATGTTCTACTTACTTCAGTGAAAACACTTTTAGTGGCAAAATAAAAATCCATGTAAAGTGTTGCTCTCCTTGTTTTCCTTACATATGTAATTCTGTTACGCACTTTCAAACCGGCGTGACATGTTCTTGTGTATATAAACCCTTCATTCCTAAATTCCTTTTAAACTAGATTTTCTTAAATTCCCTCTGGAATTGTATGTATTTATTTTTTATGCACTCATGGATCAGAAACTGGTCAGAAATTCCGTTTGATGGCTTTTTCTCCATACTGACGTTTTCAGCTTCCTTGTTGCGTTGTAAACATCTTTTATGTTTGTTTTCTTTATTCTCCAGCTGTGCTTTTGCCAACACCCCTAAGTACAGCCAGGTGAAATCAGCAGGCGGCATCATTGTTCGGAAAGAGTGGGTGATGGACTGCCACAAGAGGAAGCAGAAGATCTCGCATAAAGCGTAAGAAACTCTTATTTTTCTAGAGACATGCATTAAATGTCTCCATGGCAACAATCTCTTCCCCTGAGTCCCTCACACCTCAATATTGATTATATTTACTGAAATACTGAGGCTCCTTCTTCTTATTTTGGAATGTTTGGATTGCTAAAAAAAAAATAGGAATATCCCTCCACTTAATTTAATGCTAACGTGGTTGGAAACTGGAATCTATTAGCATCCGTTTTCTTTATTAATGACATTCTAGGTCAATAAGTGTCTGCTTGTCATCCGTTCGGTTAGCAGTTATCCCCAAAATATTTAGCTTAAGAAAAATAGATTCATGATCCTTTTTATACTTATTTCAGAATGTGTACAATATATCATTGTTGGACTGGAGCAGAGGAATTGCACCTGCCTGAGAAATTATGAGAATTGTGATGCTCATCACTAAAGGATTTTAAGTGGCATGTTTATTTTGTTATCCATGTTGCCCTTTTAATAGAAATGTAAGATTTTAATCTAAATTCAAAAAGTGCCTAGTTAGTGCTAGCCTTAAAAATCAGGGGAAAGTTATGCAGATAATTATACATTTGTACTTTTGCCCACATATTTGAAATGATGGCGTATAACGATAAAAACAACTTTTAGCTCCTGAAGGAAGAAATGTTTTTTAGAGGACAGCTTTTATAATTCAAAGAGTGTCAACAATGAATCTGGACGGCTTTTTAAATCAAATTTAAGAGCATAGAGAGGGAAAAAATGTAATTAAATTTAGAAACATACAATAGGCTGAGATTTTTGGCCAGCATGACATGTCATGTTGGGATAAGTGATATAGTGGACTGGGACTTTAGGGCAGAAGAGATTGGTCTACCTTAGATTTGAACTAAGAACATTGTTAGATGATGAATATGAAATTGTGGAACATCAGTCTATGCTTTGCTTTTGAATGAACATATATGAATCTTACATGATTCAAGATTTTATTTATTGTCATTCATATCACATGAGGGTACATGAGCAGGAATATCATTACAGTTCCAGTTCACCCATCCAGACAAACATCACAGTACATACACGGGGAGCCATGCACTATCCGAAGATGCTGCCTCATCTTAAGGCGCATCCACCATAAGCGCTGGCTTTACGTGAGGAGGAAAATGCCACAATAGGGAGAGGTGAGAGGGAAAAAAAAGACATTTCAAACTTTATCCTTGACAGGATACAGCTTGAAGTTACAAAAAAAAACTCCTCTGCACAAAACAGAAAATGCACCAAAAAGCCACAGAGACACAGCGGAAGAAACATCCAGCAGGGGGTGTGGTGAAGGCAGTGTAGAATGGGTTTGTGCGTGTGTGTAAGTCTGCGAACTGGCGAACTGCCAAGTCCTTGAGGATGTTATCAACCGGTCCATTCAGAACAGTTCAACAAGATGCGTCTTGTTTACATAACGTCCAGGAGTACTTGAGGATGGTGGTTGCCTCAAAGGCGACGAATCAGGAAAACATTGCTTTGTTTGGGTCACACTCTTGGTTTTTTCTGTTGACTCAGTCTCCAGCTGGATCTACTCGTTTGTGAAATCCAAACAGTCAAATTTTGCCAATCTGAGAGAACAACTTTCTTCAATATTTTATCTTAATCCCCGTTTGAGTCCAGAAGCTGGGACCGGACCCCCCTACACACAAGCCGGGCAGCGACACAAGGGCCAGAACAGCTGCCAACGTTCTCCAAATGAAATCCTGTTCTCAAAAATCCAATCATGTACAAATGTTCTGGAAAGGAAGGTTCCCCTGTACCCTCCGTTCCCGTTGAGAAAATTTGATCAATAGCATTGAGAGACCAGCTGATCAGATCCATAAATTCCAATTCGGAGCAGAGAAAATAAAAAAAGCTGTCTAGAGCTGTCAGAAACAAAACCGTAACCCACTCTTCTATTATTTTAACCTATTTTTAGAAAGATTTCAAAACACTGAAAAAACATATTTACATTTTTTCCTGTATTTATGTGTCACTAATCCTCTAGTTGCTCTCCCCTATAAGGGATGTGGACTCCTGATTGCTGCTATCCATTAGAGTTATCAACAACTGTTTCTTTCTTCTCTGAGGAGAACTCTGTTTTAGGCCCTGCCTGGTTCCCTTGGTTCTACAATCTTGTCCTCTGAAATCTCACTGATTGAAACATCCAAATTTACTCCCGGAACAGCAGGGATCCCCACTTGGTACAGAGAGCCCTGTAACCTTGAGAAGAGGATCCCTGCTGTGATCACAAACTCTGCCCACTGAGCTCCAGCAGCTCTCTAATTAAGGCCTAATGTGGGAGAGATTGAATTTGCAACATGAAGGTCCTCTGTGGTAGATCTTGATAAATCTGTGCGTACTGAATAATGCAGGGCTACAGTCTCAGACATGGGAACATCCACATCTAATTGGAATCAATGAGTTCCATCTGCACTGCTCCGTAAGGAGTTATTGACTTCTCATTAGGAAATTCACATGTAAACACTGACCCCCCCCCCCCCCCCCC
>JAVLVB010000513.1:2252582-2293485 GCA_032876305.1 Orestias chungarensis | reverse complement strand
TGGGGACCCCCCCCCCCCCAAACCCGATATAACACAGGTTAGCAAGAGCTGCATTGCCAGCAAGGTTACATCAAATGAAATGCTTATGTATATTTCATAGAAATGTGGACTCACCTGGCATTTTAATTAGACATTAAACCCTTCTCCGCAGATGGCAGGGAATTTAAAGCAGATTTAACTCTTGCACATATTAAAGTTAATTAGGTTTAAGATTAGAAGGGGCAACAGAGCAGTCAGCACAACTTTTACCCTCACTGAATTAATATGTGGAGGTGCAAAAACAAATATTTCACATAGAGATAAAATCACCTCCAAGACGTTTGTCTCTTTTTGTCTCCCGTCAGAATAAATCCTGCACTCAGGAAAAAACATGGAAGAATAACCTAATAGTTTGTAGTTTTTGTCTTTTGTTTTAACAGAAGAAGATGAAGGTGATGATGAATCTGGAGGGGATACAGAAGACGAGCTGCAGAGGTAACCATCAGAAATACAATGGATTCTGATTGTAGTTATTAGGTTGGGTGACATTTTTGACATATATGCATCATTTCATTTAATCTGTTTATCAACTTTGCTTACCTTTTTAAATCTAATTTAGCATAGAAAAAATGTAAAAAGGTGGCAGGTGTGTTGCTTTTGTAAAAAATAAAGGAGAAATACACATCTGCCCTCTTAAGACAGACATTAATTAAACACTTCCAAAAGTGGTTCTTATCTTTTATAATCTTATATTCAACTAGGGTATAGTGGTCCTAGTAATCAAACTATCTCCTAAAACATGCTGTCTTTATCAGCTTATGGGTTCTCTAATTAAAGAACAAATCAGATTTATATGATGTGTCTTTAGCTTCACATTGAAACATTTGTAATGCACCATCCTCTGCATTTTGTGACTGGATAAGCAGAAGGAAATCCACTTTTTGAGCTTGAATATCCCTGATGGGTGATGGAGTGGTCTGAAACAATAAAAAGAATATCCCCAAGCATTAATATGGGCTTGCAGATTGTGCTTAGAGCAGCATTTGGTGTAGCGGTGGAGACTCCTCTGTTTTTATCCTTCTGGTCTTTCACTGTTAGTTCCTGGAACGTGTTTTCTTGACATGTTGGTGCATCACCACGTTGTCTGCTAGCACAGCACTAGTTCATGGTTTTTTCTTTTGTTTGTACCTCTTAAGAAAAACTCAGAGAATACTCAAGTATTTGACTGTGGAATGTAAATCTCTTGTCGTGGTTGTTTCAGATTTGCTGGAGATTTGTAGGATATTACAAGGATTCTTTGCACGAAATCGATCGAAAATCTGGGTTGGCTCAGCAAACAAAACGAAACATTTAAGACACACAGTAGTTTTTTCCTTTTGTGATGAGCATTGAAAAAAAAAAAAAGTGGCTTACAGTCTCTTCTTCTGTCAAAGGGTGGAGAACAGGCAAAAGAAAGCAGTCGCGAAAGATGGATCGTTTAAAGAAGAGGACCCATACGGTGGGTCAACTGATGAAAACACGGACGCTGAGGCGGAAGAGGATCATCCCATCCCCGAGCTGCCAGGTACGTCTGCTTTTGCTCTTATCTAGGCGTCTTCCTGTCTCTGTTACTCGTGTTCCGCTTGCGAGAACACAGCGTGACGCACGAGATGCCACAGCTGCTCACTAAATTGATGGCCAAACACAAACACCAAAGGGTTTTTTCTTTTTCTGTGCGTTTGACTAAAGACATCTATAGATTTTCCAATCTTGCACCTGTGCTCTTTGTTGTTTTATTTTTTCCCAGATTTCCTTAAGGGAAAGCACTTTTTCCTTTACGGAAAATTCCCTAACAACGAGAGGCGACTACTTCACCGGTACATCGTTGCCTTTAATGGGTAGGAGCAGACTTTTCCCTATAAAAAACGAATTTTAATTCACTCAATCAGCGGCAACCAGACAAAGACGCATTATATTTAGCTTATTGCATATCTGTGTTCTGTTTTCTTTAGAGTGATCGAGGACTACATGTCGGAGAAAGTGCAGTTTGTTGTGACCAGCGAAGGATGGCACGAGTCGTTCGAAGATGTAAGCCCTCTGTGATTTAATGAAGATGCCCAACGTACCATTGACTCTATTTAAATGAATAAATGTACTTGCTTTTATGTGCAACGTCCAAAAGATGGTTCAGAGACAAATTGCAGGAGGAGACGTGGTTAGTTTTTGCTACTTCACCCAGAGTGCACCTTTTTAAAAGCCTCCGATCCGTCTAAAGATGCAAAAACCTAGTGTGGATGAAAGACTTGAGTACACAGTTGTTACAAGTTTCCGAGGTTTAATGAAATGCAAGCAAATAGGGGAAATTTATTTTAGCCTCCCTAGAGCTGTTAAGTACCCTTTAAATGTGAATTGTGCAGATGGGTTGGTTTTCAGTAGATGGCCTAAAATCAACCTTTTACCATCTGGTAGAGATTTACAGTTTCTTTCTTTTTACATCTTTCCTTTATAATGTTCAAATTGTCTTTTATTACGCTTGGTTTTAACTCATCATAGGCAGAAACGCTTAATAGAAAAGTCCTGTTGCGATTATTTTTGAGACCTAAAGTGGTTTAAGAAGTTATAGAAATCTAGTGTATGCCTGGTATGAGTGTCTCTTACTCAATAATACCCTTGAATACAACATATCACTGTATCAGAGAATTCTGACAAAACCTTTAAACGAAAATGTAAAGCACGATACCAATGCTTCTATTTAATTGTCAAGTGTTTCCTTCTACAGAAACGGCAATTAATTGTTGATCTAAGAGTCGACTACAAAAACATTTTTATTTCATTAAATGTGTTCGACTGAAGATCTCCAGGTTTCAAATTTTTGCATGTTTGTACGGCCAACAGTTTGTTTTCATCATAGAAACCAACCCCAAACGCTCTAGAAATGCTGGTGTACTCTAATGTTAGTATAATTATTCCGTTTGCTTTTCCCCACATGGTTTTACAGACCATCAATTTGTGTGTCCAGGTCAAAACACATCGATGAAAACTTGCCAGATATTCAAAACTATCCACATTTTGACATTCTTTGGTCTTTCTAGCATATTAATATATATTTACACAACTTTCTGTTTGGTTTTTCTGTTGTTGTTGCTCGCATCGCTCCCAGGCACTGATGGAGAACTGCAACCTGAACTTTGTGAAGCCTTCATGGATTTATGCAATCAATGACCGTCAGAAAATGCTGCCCTACCAACCTTACACTGTCGTGCCCTGAGAAAAGCACGGTAGGGACACACCGAGGAGTCTGGCACACTAACTTCGCCTTGTGATGACGATGCTGATGGGACAAAGCCATATTTTCTTTTTCTTATTAGCTACTTCGAACGAGCAATAAAATCTTCATTGTTCATTGTTTGGTTTTTACATTGACTAATTTGACAATAATGAAAGAACCTTAGAGGCTTTCTCCACAGAGCCGGGAATGTATTGATTGTTAAATCGTGTCCCTTGAGTTAAAGATAGATATTAGCTATGGATTTATTTTACTAACACTCTCTCCTACATGCTTTTAGTCATGTTGCGGCAATAAAGGATCATCGTTCATGCGAGTCTTGGACATTACGAAAAAGAAGCTAAGTCCCTGATTCCGGGTTTGTTGGAGTTTTTCAACTCCCCTGCTTCCCGCTGCAACTTCAGGCTACGCAATGGAAATGAGTAATGATGCTGTCTTGACTGCCAGTGGCGCTGATAAGAGCCTCACTGTTGCAGACAGTTAGACTTTATGAGATCAAGCCAAAGTCAAGTGAAAGGTTGAGGTTACTTAATGCTGCAGTCAAGAATTGGAAAAAAAAGTTACATCAGGAATACAGGACTAATAATGTTTTATTTGATATATTCTGTTTCATTGAGTTCTGTCTTTGTGTTTAGAAAATATGAGTAAATGTGTTTAAAAAGACAACGCCCAGTCTGGTTTTTATACCGTTTTAAGATGCCTGCCTAATTTAAGCGGTTTTGATTGACATACTCTGTATTGTCTACAGCAATTTGTTTGGTTCTCTGTCTTAAGCTTTTTTTTTATTGTTAAATAATTATTTTGTCCAAATAAAAAGGTTTTTTTAATTAAAAACATGGCTGTCATTGGTAATTAATCCGACTCACTTCGCACTCTGCTGCCCTCATTTCTCTTCGGCTTGCTTCTTGAGAGCTTCTTCTTATTCAGTCCCTCTCTGATCTCGAGTCCCCTTCCACTCTAATTTACTGCTCCTGCTTTTTTTCCCGTGCCCAGAGCTACTGGGTCTCCTGTACTTCAGTCAAGGGGATTAGAAAGATGGTGTGTGGACGGGAGATGGAGAAGTAAGGGTGGTTGTAGGGGACACAGCAGGAAAGATGAAAAGGTCTGAATTCCCAGCAAGAATGCTGCTTTTTTTTTTTTTTTAAGAAGCAGATTATTGGATTGACTGTTTGTGTTTCTTGGTTGAGGGCCAATCACACTAATGTAACCAATAGTATAGTTTGTTTGAGCTGTTTCCTGCTATTTTGTTGTGAGTGCCGATTTGCTTTTCAGGGTCAAACTCATTTATGTACTAAAGTGAGAAATTTAAAAACTTTAAGACAGTCAAGGAAACGCATTTCTCCTTTTCATTTGCAACCATTTTGATCATGATGGTGAGAAGCATGAGCGGTCTCAACATTTATCTTTAGTTAGCGCTTTTTCCCCATTCAAAATTTTTTTTCACTCATTGTTTAATATTGTTCCTTTTTTATACAATTGTGCGATATACATATTTGTACAATTTCCTTTTGAGTTGTGTTTATTTGACTTAAAGGTTTTTCCCCTCATAAGGCCACGTACAAACTTACGTGATCTGTTGATGGAAGTTTTTTATTAGTCTCTCAGAAGCATTTGTGAGGTCAGACACTGGTGTTGGACGTTGCTCTTACATATCGTCAAAGGTATTCTGTTGTATTAAGGTCAGGACATTGAGGTTTTTCCACACCAAACTGAGTCTTCCTCCTCTTTGATAACTGGTGTGCCGCCTTATTAAAACGGGAAGAGCTTTCCCCAAACAGTTTCCATAGCATCCACTGACCCCTCCCTGACGTTTTAGTTGGTTTACTACTTTGTGGCTTAATTGTTATCATTCCCAATTGCTTCAACGCTGGAATGGAGAAAATTGTTTTGGCTATTTTGCAGGACCCTGTCATTGGTTTATAATATATTTTTTATAAAATATAGTATTATAACTTAAATACAGTTAAGGTCTAAGACTCTCAAGAATGTTTGGGGGATTATTGTTCTGATGGGAAACCAGTTTAGCCCCATGTTTTAACTATCTTACACAGTTATCACACTCGGATGGAATGAAACTTCGTCTTCACCAGGGAATTTAATTCATTTAGAGATACGATTTGCAGAAGACACCCCCCCAGTTCAGCACCTACTATTAGAACCACCATCTTCAAATTGACAATTAAACAACGTTAAGTGTTTTCATTTCGCAACTTTGGTGCAAAATGTTTCTTCATTGTAATTTTCAGCATGAATCAATTTTGGCTTCACATAATGTATTCTAGGACTTGGGTATACAAACGAGTTCATGTTTGCTCATCTGCAAGGTGAACATGACCAGCGCGAACAACAAGAGCTTATTGAAACCCTTAAATTAATGTGGTGGGTGCTGGTGTGTTATTTTTATATGGTGTACTACTGAGACTTGCCTAAACGTCAGCGCGCCACTTAAACATGTAATTATAAATTAGCAATTTGATTGCAAATGTATAGTTTGATTTGATTGAGGAAATAAAAAACAAAACAGAAATATGCAACTGGCTTATTTTAAAAGGCGAGAAACATGCCTGAGCCCTTTAATTTTTGCTCCTTGATTTCAAAACTCGCATTATTTCTCTTTAGCTCGCTCTTTCAGTCGCTAGCCAAAGTTTGTGACCATAGTTGAGTCTAGGAACGTAAATCTAGAGTTTTGCCTTTCTGCTCATCTTTTCACTATGACAAATTGCTGAAGCGCCGCATCACTGCAGATGCCAAATTTGGAGGTACTGACCTTTAATCCAGCTGCTTAACCCTTGATTGCGAACGGCTCTGGCCAAAAGCTGGAAATCACGGACTGAAACCAACAAGACCACGTCATCTGCAAAAAACAGAGACAACGCCATGTTACGCCCAACCAAAAGAGAACCCCACAGATGAGAAGCACGCACTTTTATTTAAATGTACCTTAACTAAATGATGTTTGTTCAGCACACCGTCAAGAAAGAGTTAAACCAGCTTTCAGATGGTCTAGAAAACTTTTGCAGCGCCAGCTTTCCCTGAACGCAGCCCTCCCTCCCTACATCTAAAACTTGAATGAGGTCTTTAATAAACATGAACCAAGTGGCTACTTTCCACTGTAATTTATATGATGTAGTTTCAATCAAAGGCGTACCACCTAAGGATCTTCTCTTCACCCTGTGTGCCATCATTACTATGCAGTTGCTGTGTGCTGTGAAAAATGGGAAAGGTCGCCCATAGGGATTTTCATTTCACATGGCTATTGATGAATAGTCAGGCTTTATAAATACCAAGAAGCTAAATCAAAAGAAATAGTCTCCAGAAGTTTTTCTTTTATTTAAAAAGCCCAGTATTATGATTATGTGGAGATTGACTGATTCAAATAGTGAGTTGTGGAGAAGAACAGGGAAGGGAAGAAGAACAGCATTTGTTATGCTATATGTTTGCTGGAGAAAGATTTTTTTGTTTGTTTGAAAACAACAACTTACTTTTGTTGTGAAGGTAAATTTTACTACAGGATGTCTAATGGGAAGCGATGGAAAACATAACTTCGAAACATGTTGTGCCCTCACTGTGTTGTATTTGTGTTTTTAATGGAACAGACCAACACAAAGCAGAGCATTGTTGGGAATAATGAATACTTTTGAAATAATAATCTGAAAAATATAGTTTGTTTTTTAACCCTATGTTTGCTGTCACTTTTGTATCTTTTCGTAATAAGTGAAAACATCCCAACCAGTTGAAATCTTGGTATAAATGCGGATGTTCTACCTCGGCCTCATAGGTTTAAAACCAAGCATCATCATCAAGAAAGGAACACAAAAGACCGGTTAGTGAGAACTTTAAATTCAATTTATGCTCATGCACATGTGAATGTGTGTGAACGACTGAATGTAAAGGACTATAAAAAAGGTGAACTATTACAGGCCAGTTTGTATAAAAAGCAATGTGCTGTAGTAAATTTCATGTATCGTATGCTAGTGTTTGAGTTAAGCCCGTTTCTAATCATTATTATACAAATAATGAATGTGTTTATGAAACCTAAAAACCTAGTTTACATACATGCTCTAGAACTCATTTATTTATATTCCCTGGCCTTATTTCTTCTGTTAGACTGGGATTTGCTGAAAGGTCCTTCTGCTCTGTTTTGGACCTTTTTTCCTATCAGACTTCATTTCTTTTCATTTGATTTTTTCTCCACCTTCCTCTCAGTGATGAGACTTATCAGCTCGAAGGACGGTTCAGCCTGGGATTAGGTTTTGTCATTTAAGGTAAACATATGTGGCAGCGTCTCAGCCTCCTGCTCCTACGGCAGCCCTAAAGAGATTTCGATTGTGTGTGTATATATAAATGTATATATATGTTTATCTGTCATGATGACAAAAGTTACAGCCTTTCACTTCTTCATAAATAATAACCTTTTAAAATAAGCGTTCTCTGCTGACACACTTTCTGATTAAACTAAAAATGTGTTGCTGCCAAGTTGTTCGTCTACTGCTGTATTGGTAAACTGTCCTAAATTTGTGTCAAAAGAAATGTTTTCAGTAAATACGTCTAATAGGACAAGTTGTAATCAAATCACTGTAATGTTTATTAACCGAGTAGTTTAGCTCATATTGGTCCATATTCATATAGTTAAAGGTCGCCTTTTGTAAATTTGAGGGTTTTCTGAACAATATTATGATTTAACACTATCTTCCTGATTGATTGTATTGAGTGTGATTCTAGACTTGTGCAGTTATCAATAAGAGTCACCTCTTGCCTCTGGAATTGGTATCGCTTAGGCACTAAGTTAATCTGGGCACATTTCATTAGTGCAAGGGCATAAAGAAAAACTGCAGCTTGTTTATAGAATCCAGCATGGAAAACATTTATCACGTGGAAAAGCTTTGGTAAAGATAAATTGATGTGGGCAAGTTCCAATAAAATCACTAGAGGTACAATTTCACAAACGTAAATGACTGTAATTTGTAACCTTCAGACTTTAAGATTAAAAAAAACTCCCCCTTATTATTAAAATCACGACAAAATACAAATTACATTAGCAAAAATAGTTTAATAAAACGTTCTTGATTATAATACTACTTTATAACTGTGGTATCCTTAAAATAGAAATAAGCTTAACCAGAACAATAAACATAAATTAAAGAATTACATCTAATTTAGTAAAAATGTGAGCCATGCCTCTACTGTAATACATATATGATTACCAATAGTTAAGCAATGCTTTTAGTTATATTTAAAACTGAATTTACAAAATGAATATAAAATTGAACTTATTTTCTTGTAAAGTGTCTTAAGACCACATGTGTTGTAAAGTAAGTACAAATATTTTATATTAAAATCAAATAATTCAGTGGAGTATAAGGAAAAGTACAGCCAATGCTTTCATGCCAAAACGAAACATAGCTGCAGCAGTATGGAAATAATTAAAACATTTTAAACAAAATAAAAATGTTAATCTTCCCTAAAAGTCAAATCTTGAAAATAGTTTGAGAAATGTTTCACCTCATTGTCATGACAACTGTATCTGCAGGTTTAGTCCAAGAGAGAGAGAGAGAGTGGAGAGGTTTATTTCTCCTGGACTTTTACTTTAGTAAGTGCATCATTTTTTAATTGCATGGTGCTTTTTTTCATTCATATTTATTGCCAATGCATCACATGCTCATGGGATAACTTTTTTTTTTACTGCCAAATCAAAAGACATTTTTAACGTCAAATTTATATTCCTGACATTTTATTTTCCTCATTTCAGTCAAACTGGTGGCAGCTATCTAAAAAAAAATTATTTTTTTTCCTTAAGAAATTAGAATGAATTGTTAAAGTATGGGTTGAAAACCTGAGATATAAATGTCTATGTTTTACAATGTGTCTTGCAATTTCTTAGTGATTGCTCAACGCCAGCAACCATCAGTCTGGAACTCACCTCATTATAGCAGGAGAGAGACGGTGGAGAGATTTGCTTAGAGCTTGCTTACATGTCTCTGGGACTTTTTATTTGTTATTTTTGAGTAAGTACATAAGTATTTAATAGTGCGGTGTGGTGTAAATGCCAGATTACATTTAATAGTGCCAAATTTTTTCTGTCTCATTGCATTGTTTTAATGTTTAATTAATTTTGCCCTTTTCTCATTGAAAGAGAGGATTCTAATATTAATTACATGGAGCTTTCTTTCTGTAAGAAATTAACTATAATTCCTAAATTGTTACAAGTGAGGTTTTAATTTAAAAAAATCAGAGTCAGCCTGTGTATGTTTACAGTGTTTCTTGCAATTTTTAGGAGATTTCTCATCGCCTGCACACAGCAATGTGACACTCACCTCATTATAACCGGTAACTGTCTCATTAGATTAGATGGGAGAATATGGCTGACCCTTTTTTATTGTTTGGTTTATGGTCTTCTTAATGCCTTTACCACATTATCCACATGGATAATACATCCATATATCCATATCTCTGATCTAATTTAATTTTGAAATATTGACATACTCAGAGATGATGAGTATTGTCCATTTCTTTAAAATGTAGTTAGAAAAAAACAATTTTTTTTTGATAATGTGTGATGTTGAGAGAAAAACTAAAGTTGATTTCTAGATAGAAAATAATAATGGTCCCCATCTGCAGTGTGAACACTCAAACAAAGATGATGTTTGACTCATTTGGACAATTCTGAAAGAAGGAAAAAAACGTTACTTGTCATTCAATTTAAAATGTTTCCAATATCGACAGAACTTTGAAAGGCATTAAAAGAAATTTGACAGCAATGTTGATGTAATCATTTTCCCACTTATTCCTCTCAGGAGGGTTGTAATGTAATTAATAAATGGACAGCCGCACGTCAGGGCTTTTAAGCCCTAAAATATTTTATTATAATGCTTTTAAAGTTCCATTTGTTTTGACACTTTCTCAGTGACAACATTAAATGCCTGAAGGCTCTCAGTTTTGAGTAAATGTTGATCTGGTGTGTTTTGGATCATCACACATTGTTCCCAGGTTTGATCAGATGATGTTTCCACTAATTAACTTCTAACATTTTTGTTTTCATTAATGATGGCAGACACCGATATGCTCATCAATGTCTCCTCTACTCCTGATGTCATTTTCTTTTCGTACAGCTTACTAATGTCTCAACCTTACAAAAAGGTAATGCAGTCACACAAATAAAATATAGCCGCCGTGTCTTGGTGACATTTAATAACAGTCTCATATGCAAATATTAAAAACACGATTACTAGAAAACATTTCCTTTGAACCAGAAACGGACTGCTCTTTCATAGCTGAAACTAAGCTTAATACAGACGGTGTTGCTGGAAAGCTACCTGGATTTTAATTTAGTACAGATTTGACTCATTTTGATTCATGATTTCACTGTATAGACGTCCTAAGGAAAAACGTCAAATGTTCAGGATTTTGTATTTTATGAAGATGATCTAATTTGCAACTTGTGTACAAAAATATTCAGCACACACGCATTATTTTGTTTTTTGCTTCTCAAACAGAGAGGAAATTCCTTTCTCTTGGTCTTGAATCCATGTGTTTGGTTCTGTAAATGTAGCTAATAGGAAATGTGAAGCGGCACATTTTTAATCATTTTTGATCAGTATTTTTTAATATTATAGCCACAGTTACAAATGTGTGAATACTTTCTTAAAACAAAACAAGGACTGGTGGACGGACAAGCTTTCACAAAGACCTTGAAAAATTAAAATTTTACCCACAGCTTTGTGAATGTGAGACATTTACTTCCCAGTGAAACACAGTTGCACTCAGGTGGTTCCATCTGCATGTAAAGAAAGGAGCAATAATATGTTAATAATAGGTTTTTGTTTGTTATTTACACTACACTGAATTTTTTTATTGATTTATTTGAATTGCCACAGTGACTTCTGTATTTCTTTATGAAACATCTTGCTGACAGTCTTCTGCAGGTAACACTATACATTCCAATGACCTTCGAGTGAACCAAATCCCACTGTGACATTTTGGATTCTCTCACTTGAAGTCACAATTGCTGCTTGAGTTTTCACTCAAATCCAGTAGGTCTGAAAGAAAGAGCAGAAAGCCTGAGATGCTCTGGGTGAAGTGCAGACATGTGAAGCGTTCTTCCAGGCAGGTTGGGTTTTCACCAAAAGTATCTACGCTAGAATTGTGCACCCATTGTGGTAGCATCTTTAAGTAGCTGTTAAGCTAGTTATGCGTTCTTTATTATGTAGATTTTTGTTTATAATTAGGGCATTTAAGTATTTGGACAATTGGATGGACAATGACTGACATTGTCATCCAGGACAGGTTAATGTGAATTATCATCTCAGCTGCCGAGATTCTGAGCTATTAGCCTCCCATGAGTAACAACAGTGTTTTTAGTCAGACACTCTTTAGATTCGTTGAAGGACTGACTGCTACAGAAAACTCTTGTTTCCCACAGCATCTTTGTTTCTGACTCTTTGAAGGTACATGACCTATTATCACATTTATGATCCCTCTATAGGATAACTAAACCCAGTCGGTCGTGGCAGATGGCTGCTTGTACTGAGCCAGGTTCTGCTGGAGGTTTCTTCCTGTTAAAGGGGAGTTTTTCCTCTCCACTGTTGGTACATGCATGCTGAGTATGAGGGATTGCTGTAATGTCAACGACAACACAAGCCATTGTTTCGATCTGCTAATTCCAGAGGAGTGAATGCTGCAAGTCAATGACTCCAGGCAATCTGCTGGGTTCCTTAGATTGGAAAGGTTCATAAACTGATTTGTTTATGATGAATCTATGATTTTAATTGATTTTCTTATAAAGTGCATTGAGATGACATCCGTTGTAAATTGGCGCTATAAAAAATAAACTGATGCTTGATTCTAAAGTATTTTTAAACTGAACTGAGTTAAACGGGAACAAGAAGTTGCTGTTTAAAGATGTTTTTACCCTTGCAAGGCATGTTTATTTAGAGGAAATATCAACTAGCAATTCCAAAGTGTCCAGAAAATTTGACACTTTGAGAATCTCATACTTGATTATGTTTTGTCACGCCCCTTTCTGTTTCTGTAAGCCAACCATGTGGCTCTTTCTCAGCAGAATGAATATCAACAGACGTAAATGAGCATCCGTGCCCCATTCCCTCCCGCCTTCCTGTCTCTTCTCCCCTCTCCAGCAGCTGTTTCCAGCTTTTATCACGCTCAACACCGCGGAGAACACATCCACGGCTGAGCTGAAGGACAGGAGCATTCAGTTAACGCTCACGTCTGGGACGATCTGCACATGTTCCTGCAGGTTGGTTTGGGAGGAGCGAGCAGCAGAAGTTGAGCTCAATCAGAAGGTAGGAAAGGCACAGTTTATAAAAGAGATGCTCAGAAATGTTTTTAGCTGGAATTTATTGTACGCATGTAGGGGAGAAAAATGGACTTAAATGTTGGAAATGTGTAAGTTTACTGTATTTTTTGTTGAAATAAAAGGCAACTAAATTCATTTTATTTGCAGAAATTATTAGTTAAACCAAATGAATAGAATAAACAGAATAAAATTTGATAAAAATCCTTCCAACCTTGTTTCAATGGCGTAAAATCCTGTTTGTTATTAAGCGTATAATTAAAATTACACCTATGCAAGGAAGCCTAACCAATAAATGGAGAGATTAAGTTTGAAAAAATCCTTCCTTTCGGGTATTACGTTTTATTTAACTCCAGAAAACATGTAGAAACTAGAGCATTCATTTTGCTTTATTTAATATCCCATTAATTTCATGTTGTCTTTAAACGCTGAAGAATGTGTTTTATGATTGGTTCCTGGTTTTGGCTGGAAGTGCTCAGAAGAGAAATATTTAAAACAATAAATAAATAAATAAAGTAACCCAACCTGAAGTATTCATGATCCAGCATATTAAATGACCTAAATATTAGTGTATATTCTCAAAATCATGTGAATTCCAGCTCCATACCTCAACAAAAATGTTCATTGTATAACAGACCAAGAATAGTATGACATTATGAAACATTTAACACTGTTTGCAGCAGCAGATCGTGTTATTTTTCTTATAATAATTAAAACTAAAAGCTTGCAGTCCTTCATAGTGATGTTTTTTTTTTTTTTTCATTTTCATTTTCTTTTATTTTCAGTTTTTCACATATTTTCAGTTTTTCACACTTTAAAGTTTCCTGGGCTGTGGTAAAGTTTTTATTAGAAAATAAATTTTGAATTGGTGAGTATTTTTAGGTTTTAGAAAACATGATTTGAATTATTACTATTATTAAACCAATAAGAAAAGATATATTGAGGTAAGGGTATGTTGGTCAGTAGGACCGATGATATGATCTTCTTCATACAATACCTTCCTCTCTTTTTTTTCTAACAGTCTGATGTGGTAACTAAAAAGAAATAACTCTCAAATACTCTCAGAACTTTATCCTCTGCTGTTAACTTCTCAATGTCCATTTGATCTGTTGGCTTCGGGCTCACATTAGTTGCAAGTGACTACAAGAAGCTGCAGCGTCTCATTTTAGAAAAGAGATAGTGGAGATGTGAAATTGCACTTTGAATAATAAATGTCGATAGCTGCTGTGGAGCACTGCCTTAGGGTCGGGATTTCATGTCGGGGTTTTGCGTTGAAGTAATTCTCCTTCATGCTCTTTGTTGAGTGTAAACTTTTTTAAGCAGAGGAATTCTGGCATTTTTAACAAGCTGTTACACAATTTACTTTCATTTGGTTGCAGTTTCATTTATTCTTATTGTTTAATTGAAAATGTATTAAGTAGGTGTATCTTCCATTGGTATTGCTTGTAAATTGTTTTTGATTTAATTTTTTATTTTTGCTCTTTTGGTCTAGTTTTTGAAAAACATCTCGGACTTAAAATAAACTCAGTTTCACATGAAAAGTAGAAATAAACATACAAAAAAAACCTGTATTTTAATGTAGAATGATCTCACAAACAGTAAAGTTTTGTTCTCTGTTGCATTACTTACAGGCTCATTTGAATAAATCAGAATACACACATCTTATACAGACTCATTACATGTGCTCCTCCGACTTTGGACTCCCTAAATCAACTCTTCACCGTTAAAACTTCTCACAAGGCATCCAGCAACTTTGTATATAATTTAATTCTTACTCCAGACTCTTGGGATCTGATTTGAAATACTCTGGTCAACTGAACAATAGGGAGTCACCCTGGTCTCTGGTTCAGGAGTGGTTTAACATTAGGAATGTCACAGCATCATAGCTTGAATATATCTGTGGGGCGTGACTCTTGACCTTTTGGCTCCAGCTGTAGTCCAGATCCTGTGAATCTGATTGGAACTCGTGAATAGACTTTTCTTTACAAGGCTCATTTATTGTAAATGCATGTTGAGCATTCACCTTGTTTCTGCTCTACATCCAAATGCATGGATACCAAATTCTGAACTTGGTTTAGTCATAACTCTCCTTTGATTTTAGGTCAGCCATACTGTGGCCATAACAAAACTCCTATGGGTTTTATAGTCCTGTTAAATTAGTCGTTTGTCATATTATAATTCTCTGATAATTCAAATGTGGGTCTTTTTTTACAAGCTATCCAGATAGGTTTAATAAATTCATTTCAGTTTATATCGACAGCATTAGTTCACAACAGCTGTGTGAATTGGTGCCAAATGCTGAATGAATGAAAATGCAGATGCATTTAAAGTTGATTACATACCTTCCAGTTTGACCCTGATCATAATTCACTTTGCAATAATGTATTAGATATTACCTATATATCCAAAAGTTATTGACTGATGATTTTGAAAAAAAAAAAAATCACAAAAGGATTTCTTGAGGCAGGGAGTCTTTTTCAATCCTGGAATCGGCAGAGAGATGATTATACAGCAACTGAACACCATTCCCAGTGGCGCCAAGTCTCATTCCTGCCTCTCAGTAAAAGAAATCAAAGATTTATGGCAGGACAGCTCGTTTCTTTCACTTAAAGAAGAGTCTGTTTGAACACTTCCTTCACTCTATCTAGCCTTGTTTTTATTTCGGCGCTGCCAGAGCCAGACAAGGGCGAGAACGTAATAGACCTGTCAAGAATGTCCAGGGAGGAGTAGGGCAAAGGGGAAGGAGAAAAGGGGGGATATTTTACAGGAGGTTTGGGTGATAAGATAAAACAGGCATGGTGACGTTACAGGGAGGATATTTCAACTTTAAGGTGCAAAAGATAGGGAGAGGTTGCTTCTAAAAAGGGATTCATCCAATCAGCAGTCTTTTCAAATCTGAAAAAATCCAACCATAATCCAGGTTATTATTTTTAATAAAGTTGAATAGAAATGTAATTTATTGTGGGCTTGTAGTTTGGTTTGGTTCATTTTTTCATTTCCTTGATTATTTCAAAAGAATACTGGCTACATTTGTAACCATATACCAAATATAATTTTAATCCTGTGCGATGCTGAACTTGGGTTTGTGTGAATGAAGGTGATTTAAAACAGTTTTGTGGACATTTTGAAATCAAAATGGGGGGGGGTTGTTTGTTTGAGATATTTTGTTCCTTAAACAAAAATAAACAATATAAGCGTTAAATATAGTATTAGCATGTAAAAGGTTAGCATTCTTACAGTTTATAATATATATAATATTTCAAACTGCTGCTGTTATTTGAGCATAATAAATAAAACAAAGGGATGTTTGGATTTTACATGCCATTTATACACAGTCTTTATGCATGCAAAACCTCGTTGGATAGACCTTCAGTGACCTTGTTGCCCAGACTAGATATAGATTCTGAAGTATACAGAAATGGATTGGGATTGCCAATAATGAGAGTGACACAGAAAACTGTAATTTTCTTTTATTCATTACAACCAATAATGGTGTTGCAATGTTGGGCACTATTTTTTAAATTATTATTATTTTGCTTTATAAACATCAGACAGCCAAGTACATAATAGTTCTCCAACATTGGAAGTCAAAGATATACATGATCAGGACCTCGGAAGAATCACCAAAGTACAATAGGCCGTACGATGAGCATTTAAACACAAACAGCTTTTAAGAAAAAGTGTTTTGGTTGGAGTGCTGGCAATTTCCTTAATTGAAGTGAGATTTCTCTTGGTTTAATGAGGAGTACAAAACAGAACGATTAGTGTTGGCAACCCTGCATGACCAGAAGTTTTGAGATCAGTCCATGACGGAAAACAAATAGAAGAACATAATATAAAATAAGTATATCTTTCTTAAACTAAGGTATTCCTAGTATATCATTGGCAGGGAAGACATGGAAGTATGTGTGTAAACTAACCTCACAATTACACGGCAATCTTACAAGTAATCATCTAACATTCTTTAGTTGAACTCTCAAATTTAGATTTAATCACCTTATGTAGTTAAAACAATTTATTTCCCTGTTAAACTCTCATTTAAAATGTTTGTATGTTTCTAATTGTACAGGTTTTCACATAAAGACGGAATTTTAATGTTCAGATTTGGTTTGTGATGCTGTCAGTAACACAGAACAGGTGCTGTTGGGTGAATCAGTGTATAAAATTTTAATATTGGTCTACGTTTGAAAACAACCCATTCAGTTTTATTATTACTCAGACATTTCTTTAGCCTAAAAGTCAATAAACCTCAGGGAGCAGGGTAGTCTAAGAAACATATTTTCAAGAACCTTTTACCAGAAGATAAAAAGTAAATTAAGAATTCGATAATCTTACTAATATTATGCTATTTGTATGTTTGACTATAAAATTATAGGTGCACACTGTGTAATTTAAACAATAAAGACACATGCACACAAAGTGGACTCCACTCTCGTCTGCAAAGACATAAAAATCTGACCTTAACAATCAAATCTAAGGAAATCCATTGACATTTTGTGTTTGTGAGCTCCAATGAGCTGCTAAACCTTTTATGTGTGTGTTAGCAAGCGGGATGAAAACAAGGTTAGTTAGTTTTGCTTTGGTGACAATTGAAATTAAACAGAGAACAGCACATTTTCTTGCAGTTAAAGTTGCGAGTTAAAGTTGCTACCACTCTGTTTTTATTCCTGCATTGTATGTTGACATGTCTGTAAATCCTATTAATATCCAAAAACAAAAAAGCAAAATGTCACACATATCAAGCATATATGCCATTTTAGCAGGTCTCATTTTATGTTGTACATGTATTTTTGAACGAAGGGCAATAAACTTTTAGTGTGCTAAAATAAACTTTTAGCGTGCTAAAACACGCTATCTTATCTTCACGACTTCGGTTGAAAGTTCAACAATATCTATTAATGCCTCACAGAAATCAATTACTTACACAAATTTAATACAAACAAGAATTTGTTTGTATTAAATTAAAA
The DNA here is from genome assembly GCA_032876305.1 of Orestias chungarensis. Lineage (NCBI taxonomy): Eukaryota > Metazoa > Chordata > Actinopteri > Cyprinodontiformes > Cyprinodontidae > Orestias > Orestias chungarensis. The sequence continues at coordinate 2,275,964 of JAVLVB010000513.1, read as the reverse complement.
GAATGCGTTTCCTGTGTTGAATAGCCTATAAATCAGGGGTGCCCACACTTTTCGACCTTGCAAGGTACTTAAAAGATGACCCATCCTAAGGGATCTACCACCGGCGACCACCACCACACACATAAAAAGCACACCACCTATTTATTTTACATAACTTAAATAATTTTATTGGATTTTTTTTTTCCTTTTAGGATGAATTATCATTTAAATTTAATCTATAACACGTATTAGTTTTTCTTGCATAACTGCATTAACCCACTGTGGAATGTGTGTAGTTCTCCACAAGCGCAAGCAGACACAGATAAGTCTATATGTATATATAGACGTATATATGTAGATATCAGGGGGGTTTGCTGCTACCCCGGCCTCTAGCTCCTCTAGCTCCACCTCTGCCAACAGAGACTAGGAGACGAGCTACGCGACACCATTGTTTGTTAAGGTAGCGAAGGCAGACACTAACTCCAATGCACACACTAACTCTACGTTAGTTTGCGTGCTTAAATGAGCATCAGTTTGCTTCCCGTTACGTGAATAAAAAAATAAATGCCGACGTTTTGAGACCCCCTAATTTAAATGATGTGTTGTGGACGTTTTCACATTCAACATAAGCTACAGACATATCTGCAGCTAAGTTTTCATTTCTTAAAAGTACAAGTAAAAGTAAAATTGGGCTAAGTTCCAAACTGCTTCTCAAATCATTGTAATAAATGATTATCCTGGTGATTAAAAAAGGAAACACTGATCTATGGTTTAGACCTTTCATTCTGAAAAATCAAAACTGATAATTCTTTACACAATTGAATTGAGACCTAGAAGCCTCACAGATTTGACTGTCGTCTGTTTTTTTTACAGATGTACTGAAAGTTATACCGAGCATCTACCATTCAAAGACTCTAAAGCAAAAGTTCCATTTTCCTTGTTTGATTCACTGTTTGATCACTATTGAAATTAAATATCTGTCTTTGGTTCGTGTTCCAATTAAAGGAAACTATTATTTTAGCAACCAAAGCAAAAGGTTGCTAAAAGGTCAACAAATTTTTTTGTTGGAAAAAACCTGTTCATGTTTTGATTACATTATGAATACTGAGATAATAGCCAAATGTGGGATTTTTCCGCTACTGTAAATTAAAAGTAAATATTGTTTTGTTTTTTATAGACCTTTTTGCTTTTGTTCTGCTCAGACTTAACATGTTCCGGGCATGTTGTTCTCTGATGTCTTCTAATTTATTTCCCTGGCAAACTGAAGTGAGATTTACTGGGTTTATTTAACAAATGTTGCATGAAACAGCTTATAAAACAAAGCTGTTAAAATAGTTCTGCCAAAAAGATTATCTGTCATATATTTTGTGTTGTAAATGCGCCTGCTTAAACTTTGTGATAGTTAATTGAAAAAGCAGACGATTTATCAATAGCAAATAAGTTAGAAGTCCAGAATTGATGTGCAGGATTTCTATAATTGTGGGAAAAGAAGAAGAAGGAGAAATAATTGGATGTTGAGGTACAACTTATGTAGTTTACCTTTAAGGTGAAAACCAGGTATTACCACATATACCAACATTATCTACTTTGTCTCACTATCTAATATTAAATCAAGCTAAATGTTTGGTCTTTTATGACTATTACACTTATTTCTAACTAGTCATAAGTTTACATATGTTCTGTTAACATTTGGTAGCAATGCCTTTAAGCTATTAGCCAGAACATCATTTTGGCTTTAGCAAATAGAAACGGAGAATATTTTTACTTCTAACCTTAAAGAAAGTCTTAAAAATATATGTGTCATCATTCTGGTAATAAAAGTTTTACCGGAATAATTTTTCTGATGCTAACTGACTTAAAAAAGCTTTTTTGATATAGTGTCAGACAGTGAAGCAGGAGAAGTTTACTTTTTCTGTTTAGTGTACATAAATTTACGGTCTCAGCCGTAAAAAGCTTGTGGAACATTTCTGAACCTCAACCATCTGTTTCAGCCTTGCCAAAAAGGAAGAAACCATAAATTTTCAGGATCATCTTAGCAGAATTAGGATGCAGGCGAGTGTAACCCAGTGCAGCTCTTAATGTGTTTATTTTGGGAAGTGCAGCCAAGAGTCATGAACACAAAATATCATGTCTGCGTGTTTTTACTAGATCGATATGAACTGAATAGACTATATCTGTGTCTCATCGTTGTTTTGTTGTTGTTGTTTTGTTGTTGTTGTTTTTTTTGGGGTGGGGGTCATTCCTCATCCTTCTGCATCTCATTCTTGCCCTCAGTAAATGTGTTGTCTGGCTTTCTGCTTGACATTGGTAGAATTACGTGTTGCATTTAATATGCAGTCTAAAAAAGTAACAAGTTGCAAAAGTGTTAGAACATTCTATGCATAATTTTTATGTGTTTCCTCTCCTGCACTCCTTTTATTTGTGTTGATAATTGATTCATTCAAAGCAAAAAAGCTCCCATAGATCCCTGAAAAAATAACTGTATGCTGTCCTCTAGCAGGTCCTGATTTAATTATTTCTAACTGAGTAATCAGTCTATGCCATGAGTTTGAATAATGGTGTTAACTGACCCAAAAGCAGAACAGGTGAAGTCGGTGCATGGATGGTGAGATTTAATCAAATTGAGGGAAGCATATCGAGCAAGAGCAGGAACCAATGGGGACCAGAATGCATGAGGTAAATGGGGAGTCCAGGAAGGAGAGATGCCTAAATACTGAGTAGCTTGATTACTGTCAAGGAATAGGTTGTTGATTTGTAACAGGGCGTAGCTAAGGAAGAGGAACAGGCTGGCAGGAGGAGGGAAAGAGTAAGAATGGCCCAGGAGAAGAAGAGAAGGGGTAAACAATAACCAGGGGCAAAGGCAGAACATTAATCTAAAGAGATAAAAAACTAAACCCAGTGAATGAATGGCAAACATGAGCTGAAATAAACTGGGCTGGACGAAAGTCAAACAGAACAAAAGTACAAATAAAAAAAATTAAAACAATGAACGATCAAAGCTGATCACAAGAAAAAGCAAACACAGAAGAAACTCAAAACCGCCTGAGATCCAAACATTACATCAGCCAGAGCAGTGGTTAACAAGGTCAGAAGATGAGACAGAGTATTGATTTATTTACTTGGCTTATTATAAAACGTGCTGGTTATCATTGCAGATCAACTTGGGGTATGCAGCGTAGCTTTGTGAGATCCTGAATTTATTCATAACCTTCAGGCTGACAGTAGAGTTTATTTAGTGATGTTTTGTCTCAAAGCTCCTTTTCAATACACCATTGGTAGTAAATAACTGGGGAGTCAGACGAGAGCAACAAAGTGTAGAAAATGTAACGCACTCCTAGTCAGGAGTCTTTTCTGCATGTCCACTGGGATTAATACATTTTAAATGAATTTTTTCAATAATAACTTTTGTTCCTCTGCCCTCCCTGTTTACTCTTTTTACAAACCCCACTGAAAACGAGGCAGCATTAAACACATGCAGCTAATTTATTAGAAATAGCTTGGGTTGAAGTATTTACTTTCAACATGGGAGCCATGTTTTGTAGACTTAAAGACAGGAAGGGCCATATGGTTTCTGTAGCTGTTTCTGTGCTATACATATGAGTGTCTATACATTTGAAGAAAATAAAAATAAAATCTATTTAGGTTAAGGATATATGATGCCTTTTTTTTTTCAAACTAGTTTTATGGTGACTAAAGCTTATAAGTAAGGCAACTTGAAAATACCTGACATTGTTCCTCCTCGGATATATATATATTGCATCTTATATTAAATATGCAATAAGTCGAAAAAGATAGAAAATGTTTTTTTCTTTTAAACACAGTAGCAGTAGAGTCTTAATTTTTTTTTAATTGCTGTATTTTCTCAATCAACTTCAGGATACAATTTCAAGTCTTGCTTCTATATTGTTAGTCTTTGGTAAGATTTTTCTCTTTAACTTTAATAATTATTATTTTATTTTTGTACAAATGGACAAAGAAATTACTTTTTGATTGATTATCTATTACAAAAAACAAATTTTCTGACCTGTGAACTCACCATACCAGGCACTGTCAGGATGTGTTGACAATAACCATTTAATGTGAATGCTGTAACTGATGGAAAAAGTCAATTTTAGCATTAATTGAGTATTAAACATGATGTCAAACAAAGCACAAAAGCTGTAAGAAGCCTTGAGAAAGGAAACTTTTCTGTGGGTATGTCGACTGTTTCCTCAGGATGTTTATTTTAAGGTACGATTTCAACATATACATTTTTCTATATGAAGTGTATGAGTTTTATCATCTACTTTATTTTTGATAATGTAAAGTGAATCTACCATGAAATATCTAAAATAGGCAAGATTTCTACATTTGTAATGCTCACAGTTAAGGTACATAAGTGTTGGCTACTACTTTGAGCAAAGCAGTTTCACTTATCCGTAAAGAAAATACTAAAAACTGTTTCAAATGCTGTCTCTGTTACAGTGACTTATCTTATAGCTAACCCCTAAAAAAAACGATATTTCTTTGGCTTCTTAACAGATGATGCAACACTGTGTTAAAAATGCCTTAAGTTTCTCAGTATCTTGTACGACCAGTGTCATAATTGCTGTCATGCTATCAGAACGACTCAAACTGTAAGCAGCTGACACCTTCATCAAGGAGAATAATTTAAAAGAAATCGAATACATGTGACAGTGTTTTACTCCCAACTTACAGAAATACGAGAAATCTATTTTTTTAGCTATGGTTTAAATAAATTCAGAACAAATTAGCCAGACGTTACAGTATCTTTTTAGGATTATGTTTTATTAGCTCCTTTGGTGATTTCCTGTCTTTTTCACTGATGTAAAACCAAAGAATATTTCTTTGCTTCTGTTACAGGAGAATTTGCTTTTTAATTTCCTCTGTTGTTAGAAAAAGAAGTCAATGTTTTCATCAGCTAAAAAAAGAAAAGACTCCACTGAATGAACGCTGGGTGATGGGAGGTCTCATGGTGATTATTTTCTTCCCCTCTTTTCTTTGTTCTATCCACTTTCAGCCTTATGATGTTCACTGGAGTGAGACGATGACTTTAATCAACAAGTCCGAGAAGACCACCCCCTCCTCCCTTCCCATCGCCTCCCTTAGGAACAACTTCTCAGCCTTTTTCACACCCGACCTCTCTTATTCCCCCGCATCCTATCCCACCTCCTCCTCCTCTTCCTCCCTGCTGACATCTCCCAACTGCACCGACTCTTCACCGTCCTCCTCACCACCATACAACTTCTACGCAGTGCTGTTAGTCCTCCTCATTTTCTGTGTGGTGTTCGGGAATGTGCTGGTGTGTGTCGCTGTGTCTCGAGAGCGGGCTCTACAAACCACTACCAACTACCTCATCGTCTCCCTGGCTGTGTCCGATCTGCTGCTGGCAACACTGGTCATGCCTTGGGGTGTTTACTTGGAGGTACAGTATAAGTATGCAACATTGTGTTTCTCAAGCTGCTCCATTAAAAAAAATACAGTCAGGCTCTGAGTTAAATTAGTTTATGGTATTAATATTATTACTTCTTTTTAGGGAATGGGAAAAAATTGAAAGTTGTCTTGATACGTTAAATTTTGTAGAGCACAGAGGAAAAAACATGCAGTTGTGACATTGAGAAGATGATAGTGGTTGCTGTCAACCCTTATCTTCGTCACTCCTTCGGTTTTCCATCATCATAAGTTCCCTACAACATTCCATAGAGAGCAGCACCAGGTTTAGAAATGAAGGTTAGCAAAAAAGACTATCCAACTGGCAAACATTAGTTTTATACGCAGGATTGGAGTTGACAATTTGTGCAATGTATTGTGCAGCTTAAGGAACCAAGAAGCTGAACGTGACTGAATTAGCAGAAAACAATTTTCCTGATTATCTGAATTGTCTGGAATCTGAAGGTTTTTTTTTATGGTTCCTGAAAAATCTTTGTTTTTATCTTGGCTAAATTTTTATTTTATTTTTATTCAATTATCCAAGCAAATCTTAAAAAGTGCAAGATGTGCCCATCTATTTGGGCTTAAAATCAGACAAAATGTAATATAGAAAAAGAAAAAGCTATAAATACCTAAGTTTTATTAATTGTGCTTAAGATAAAGAAAAACTTTGGAAGGACTAGACAGATTATTTCTGACCAATTCTAACCTGTTTGTTGACATTTAAAAACTGAATTTTTTTAGTTAATAACTACAACAAGACGTTGTTCTTTAGGTAATAAGAATTTTCAGAAATAATAGTAACATTTTACTTTATCACATTTCTGCTTCAGCAACTATTAAACATATAAATGTAATTTATTTAAAATTGTATATGCTTTGAAATGCTTTGGCTGCACATTATTTTTAAATAAAAATGTAAATATTGAGCTTACATTTTAGCTACGTCCTAAGAGACACAGTTCTCTCTAATATGTGGGAACTGTAGCCTCAATTGGGTATTTTGTTTGTTTTATAGAGCAATTTCACCCTCGTCTTTGTAATTATAAAGCATTTGAACCAATATAATATATTAAGAGGGTAAAACCATATAAAATAAGTTCACTGTGATTTGCCCTTGTAACATTATAGAAAAGTCTGAGCCATAATTTTAGTCTCTTCTTGCATTCCTGAAGGTTGTTGGGGAGTGGGGCTTCAGTCTAATCCACTGTGACATCCTGCTCACTCTGGACGTCATGATGTGCACCGCCAGCATCCTCAACCTGTGTGCCATCAGCATCGACAGGTGGGGTTCCTCTTTTTATGCTGAGATAAACCCAATACGACACAAAGTAGGGAAGTAAGGAAGCTAGACGTTTTTCTACCAAAAGGAAAGACGCCATGAAAGCAGGAAATTTGCGTTAAAAAAATAATAAAGTCAGGTATTCATTGACCTCACGATGAGTATGAAAGAATATGACGGCAGCAAGAAAGGATTCCATCTGTTGTAGAGGATGATTATATAACAGAAGATGTGTTGAAAAGGCTCTCGAAGAAAAGATCACAGAGGCTCACCACTTGCGAACAAGCAGCAGAGAAAACAAACCTCAAACAACACGAAGAAATCATACAAAACTTAACAAAAGCAACAGAAATGATTTTTTACTGAAAGCCCTTTTTTAAACAAAAGTAAGCGTTGTTACAGCATCAGTTTCTTGGAGTTGAGCAAAACTAAACAAGAATGATACCAGATATTTATCTAAGGTACAGCTCCCCCTTATTACCAAAAGATGATGTGGATTTTATTACAGCAGCTCATCTACTACCGGCTAGTGGGACTGAAAGCCGCTGTCTACTGTCATCGTTAACCGTCCAGCAGGTTGGAGTCTGTGGCTGTATGTCCTCAACGTCCTCAGCAGTCATCTGTGATCTTGGTGGGGGGTTTTTTTGAGCCTTGTAAAAAAAAAACACATTTAATGATTTGGTCTTCCACTTGATGTGCTCTTCATGGGTCCAGAGGGAGGTGACCAGACACCCAGCGGGCAAAACGTCTACAGCTATGTCCTCATTTCTCAAAGCGACATATCAAGGTTGCACTAGTTTACGCACACAGTTCAGTATATTAACCCAGAACAAGGTCTTCAATAACTTTTGAGGGGGGCAAAACATTCAAAATACTAAGGTTAATTCTGGGTTTACTAAAGATAGATGTGTTATTCCCATATAGAAGAGTTATGGTATTTCCTTTTGTGTGTGTGTTTAATACATCAGTGTGTTATCTACATCTATACTAGCAGTAGTTATAGTTTATAGTCTTTGAATGCAAAGACGTCTCAACGCTCATCTAAAATGTAATGAGGCAACTTTATTCTTACAAGTTTATCAGCTATAAATACACATAACTGCGGATAGATTTCTACAAGGTAATTTAGTATCCTGTGCTTCCTATGACGCCCTGTCACAGCCTGTGGACATCCCTGAAGGACCTTTTTAAAAGAATCTGAACAGCTCCAGGCTCTCCATCTGTGATTATCCCATGCTGGCTTTGAAGCTTTAACCAACTGGATTTTCTACAAAATCTACTCATCTTCTTGCAGCTTCTGCTCAATTCTTGTCTGTGACCTTCCAGGTGCCGTCGGGATTTCCGCTGCTGACTTAAAACCAACTCACTTACTTTTGACAGTTGTTTGTTTTCTGTCCCTCTGTTTGTAAAATTAAAAACAAACAAACAAAAAAAAAAGATTTGATTTACATGTTTGCTTGTTTTTTTTATATATAAAAACACGACGGTGGAGTAAGTAGCTACATGGGTTGTAAGTGTTTGTTCAGACCAGACGTTGGAGGCATGCTAATGTGACACCTGTTGGTTTCTTATGCCTGTGCGTGCTTGTTGTTGCAGATACACGGCAGTAGCCATGCCGCTGCTCTACAACACCAGATACAGCTCCAGGAGGAGGGTGGCTGTCATGATCGCCGTGGTGTGGTTTCTTTCCTTTGCCATTTCCTGCCCTTTGTTGTTTGGGCTGAACAATACAGGTGAAAATTGAACGTTCATCTCAAATTTCTGACTACTAATTAGTCAGTGAGATTTTTTTATTTTATTACTTATTTGACTTTTTGAGGCCACAAATGTAGGATAATGAAACTTAAATCATACTTTCCAACAAAAAAAGGACATCTTTTAAGGATTTTGAGATGCCTACATAGCATTATTCACAAAACTTCATATATCTTAGTGATTTTAAACTCATCAATGATTTTTTTTTTTTTCAATTTACACATAGGATGTCTTGTTGCAGAGTAGTTTTATAAACGATTTTTGCTTACTAAACAATGTTTTAACACATCTATAGATACTATTTCTTTGCAGGTCCTGGTTTTCTTTTTGGCAAGCTATGATAAAAACTGAGTACTTATATTTAATTCATACAACGTGTTCACATTCAGTGGGTGACAGATGATGCTTTGAAAAGTGATTAGACACAGATAATCTTTGATTAGCTTGTTACCTCACACGGCTGCTGGAGTGATGGAGTCTCTGTGCTGATAGAGTGTTTTGTGGCGGAGGCGGGGGGGTGGTCTGAAGCTTTGAAATTGCTCAGACTGAGCTCAAAGGAAGGGCTTTAGGCTCACTGAGAATCACAAAGTAATGTGAGAGCTTACTTCCAACAAGCCAACACAGCAGGACACTGAATGATGCAAGTCAGGCTGTGAAAACACATCTCGCTCCCCACAGTTATGAGTTGCTCGTACATTACGACACACAGTTTAAGTTGTTTCTCGTTCCCTTCTGCTGACAGCGCTGCTGATTGAGTTACATCACTGCTGTCCTTTAAACACAGGAAGCGCTTTTATGGGATTTTTTAAAGAAACTTAAAAACGCTTACGTTGTTGAATTATTAATTCCAGTCTTTCAGGTTGGCTTCAACTAGTAATATAGGAAGAAACAATGGGAATAATTAAATTTTAAAGTGTCCCATATTCTTTTCTCACAGTAAACAAAGTGAGAAACATTTGGGTTTAAATTGGATAAAACAGTAAGACAGGATACAATAAATCCACAAGGAACCAACCAGTAAAGGAATTTGTATGTGTTTGTAAAACAGAAATTTGCTGATATAAGATTAAACATTGTGGGGGAAGGGGTGAGAAAGGTGTTGAAAGCATTAATCATGCATTTTAACTTTTTTTATTTTATAGTTAATGCCATTAAATTGAGGGAGAACAATAACGGAAAGCAAAATAATTCAGAAATTCATTATATTGGTTTGTTTCATTACATTTTGAGGTGGATTGTTAAGCATCTTCTATTGTCTGTGTGCCTGATGGTTTGAATGTGAATAAACTGACTTAAGTACATATTTTGCACATGCATTGTGTTTGGGAACTCAGAGATGAAAATCTATCATGTTAATACATTCATGCTTTCAAAAGCTATCTGCTGTATAGAGTGACCCTCTATGCTCCTATCAGTGAATATAACCTGGCAAAATTCGTCTGTCTAACACAGACAATGACCTAAATCATGAGTTTTAAAATGTTACTGTTAGGTCAAGGGTCAAGGATATAACGTTGCATGGTTTAATAAGGTCGACCTGAAGGTAATGCCATGATCTGGTATGAAAATTAAGTTATTTGCATTTTACTTTTTCATGCTTTCAAAAAATCATCTCAGTTTGATTTATTTTAATTTTTTAGTTGAAAAAGTTATTGAAAAAGGATTGAGTTTTATATTTTGTAAAGCTAATAGTTGTTGTTTTTTTCTCTTGGACCTTTTTCTGCATTAGCCAGCCGGGATGGCACCACATGCAGCTTTGCAGACCCAGCGTTCGTGATCTACTCCTCTGTAGCGTCATTCTACGTGCCATTTATTGTAACGCTGCTCGTGTACGCCCAGATCTGCGTGGTGCTACGCAAACGTGGCAGACGCACTGCCCCACCACGCAAACATGGTCTGCTGACTCAGAGCGGCCTTGGAGTAGTAGAGAGTCGCCATCGGAAGGTAGGTGTTTAAAAAAAAATAATCTATTCAAATCATAAACACATTATAAACAAATCAGTTATACAAAAGTTTCCAATCTACGGAAACCCAGCAGATTGCATCTAGTCATTGACTTGCAGCATTCAATTCTCTGGAGTTAGTACACCTGAAACCATAGCTTCAATTGTCATTGACTTTACAGCAAGCCCTGCTACTGAGCATGCATGTGTAGAGAGTTCACAGTGATTATCTGTGAAACTTAGAACCCAGTTACCCTGATGCCTATCTACCTTGCATTACAGTGGCAGAAGAAAAACAAGTCCAATAAGATAACTTAACTCCATTGATTAATGTAAATGGACGTAAGGAATTGATCTTTTTATAAATAATCATTTTACACATTAATAGCATAAAAGTGTAATGGCCAGCAAACAGAAGAGGAACTCAGAGTAGAGTAGCAACAGATCAATATGAGGGGCCATTTGGGGTAGAGCGGGCATCTGGTTGGGGGGCGCCCTGGAGGAGACCCAGGGAAGGAACTAGCATATACTGTATGCTAGAAGGACTATTTTTCTCGACTGGCCTGGTAATGTTCTGGTATTTCGCTGGAGGAACTTCACCAAGTAGGTCTATGATTAGACGGCAACAAAAGCAGAGGGAACGGATAAATGACTTAATATGAAAAACAGCTTTGATGGGTAGTTTCCTTGAATGTAGACTGTTGGGATTAGGTGTTGTATCGTATACAAATATATATTTTTATCCTGTTCATGTTTAATTAACCTATAAATTAATTAATTTGCGCTACTTGCACACTGTGTCTCTGTATTGGGTTACACTCTCAGGCCATTTACAGCCACTATACTGACATCAAATGCAGTCCACATTGATCTGATGCAATTTCTGTTTCACAAATTCTTTCTGTATTTTATTGATTTTAGTTTTCTTTTTTTTTTTAATAGTGTCGTAAATCTCCTACTTGTCCAAAACGGAGGTGATAGGGGGCAGAAATGGTCCACTGCACTAAATTAAAAGTGGTTATTATATACTGACAATTTCCCTTCCTAATTTTTTCGCCATGCAACAAGAAAGTTGATTTTTAAAAGGACAAAAACACTTACGCTTAATTTTCACATTCGTGTTGAAAATAATCCATGTTGTTATTGATTAAATGATACTGGAACAACCACAGCTGTATGTGCTTTTTGTTTAAAAGGTTATTTTTCAGTCCAATATAACAGTTATTTATGAGGTTAAAGCCAGTCGTTGGTTGAAAATTGCACCTTTTTAAGTTTTTTTGTTTTTCCAAACAAGTTCCACAAGATACCAACGTTTTGACTAAAGCAGGTAAAACAATATTGTACTGAAGAAATTATATTTATTATAACAATTAAAAAGGCTATTTTGAGGAAATAAGGACAGCATTCCTTAAGCCAATCAAATTCCCTGCAAAAGTATTTATTCCTTGCAGTGTTTCCGTTCTGTGAGGATAGAACCATAAACTTGATTGTATATATTATTGTGAGTTTTAATTGTGGTAGAACAACACAAATTCTGGAGGTTGGTGGTAAAGGATGCATACTTTTTCCACAGAAAAATGTTAAACGTGTAGGTTTGCGTTTGACTGACCCAGAGGTGCCGTGTCGGCAATTTCTACAACCGTCTTTTACTGCAGTTAGAACTGCAATACATGGGATATGTTTTTATGAGCTTTGTATATCTGGAGACTGAAATCCTTACCCGTTTCACATGTTTGGGCTATGACTCTATGTCATTTTAAAACATTAATGTGCTTTGATATAAATTATTTGGTTTTATCTCCAATTAGCTGTGGCCCTCCCAGAAGGGATTAGCTGAAAAGGAAGATTAATTATTTTTTTTACCTCTGGCTGTTTTGCATTTTTTACTTTCTGTCTTTTAACTTTCTCCCTGTCCTGCAATGACATGTCAGAAAACTGATATTATTTATAACTTCATTTGGTTACACAGAGGTCGAATCCATCTACTGATTATGTGACCTTTGAAATCATAGAGCTAAAAAAACAACAAAAATCTTGATTTTGTTTTGCTGTAAATCAAAGGAATGCCAGCCAAACCTTTCTAAAAAATGAGCAATGCTCGTAGTGTTGGATTTGCATTTGATAAATATCTTTTCTCAGAAATAAATAAATATACTGAATATTCCTTTCCCTCATTTCAGAATAAGTGTACACAACCAGAAGATGTGAAACTGTGCACTTTAATCCTTAGGCCTCCCACTGCAGGTCCTCAGCGAAAGAAAGTGGTGAGCAAACTAAACCATCTCTGAGTATGAATATTTTTGATCATATGATCATTTTTTTAAACATTTTCAACCCTTTTTGTACAATACATTTGCCATACATTCTCGTATCTGCTGTGGGTTTCCTGCTTTATCTGATTATTGATTAATACCTCCTTGTGCCTTCTTCACCAGTCTGCATCGTGTTCACCCGTCACAGCTCGCCTTTTTCACCTTCTTTACTCTTTATTTGCCAGACCCTTGTGAAGGAGTCTGTGGTTCATCCCCTCGAAGTAGAGCCGGGTCAGTTCCTGCCACAGACCCAGCAGAGCCTACCACCTCCCAATGCTCCCCAGCCCTCGTCTCATTCCCTGCAATCCAAGATCTCCCTCTCCATCGCGGTAGGACCGGCACCTCCTCTCCCCTCGACCGTGGCGCGATCAGCTCTGACGCCCCGTCCCCCCACCCTTGAGGATGGCATGAGGGGTCGAGAGGGGTGGAGGGAGCGCAGCGGAGGCAGAGAGAAATGGGGCACCACCAAGGAGAGGATGAGAGGGAGGCTCTCACAGCAGAAGGAGAGGAAGGCAACGCAGATGCTGGCTATTGTTCTTGGTGAGAAAGAGAAAGCAAAGACGAACTCATCAGAGGTTCAGATGTGGTAACCCCACCCCCTCTTTTTAAACTGCCTCTGTGATACGTAGGTGCAATTATGTACAGGGAAAGTCTTTGATTTGCTGGAATAGTCTTGTGTTTTGAACAATTTGAAAGTCTTAAGCTCTCTATTTAGCAATAACCTGCAGGTTTCAGGCTTTAAGGAAGTGGAAGTAATTTAATTCTATGAAAAAAAAACAAAAAACTTTAGCGGTTCAGATTTTTTGTTATTGCATATTTTACTCCATCTAAAAATAAGTGGTTATAGGTTCAAACCTGCCCTTTTTTTGTTTATACTACATTGCATCCTGCTTTCTCAGACAGCCTGTGCCACACACAGGCTGTATGACAGCTTCATTAGTTGAACTATATTTTTTGAGTAATATCACACAATTAATCAATATTCCACCAAGTTTCAACGATGATGCAGCAAAAATGTTATCCTAAACCTTGCCGTGGAACGACATATGAACATTGATTTGTTTCTAGAAGAACTTTCTTTTGCAGCTTTTTAGCAGTTGGCTTGAGAAAACAAAACTGAATGCATATAAACTAGATTTTAATTAAGCCGTAACTGACCTATAAATAATTGGATCTGGATATATCTAGTGTTTTTCAACCAGTGTGACGTGGGTGATCGTCTGGTGTGCCGTGGCAATTATCTTGGTGAAAGTGGATAATTGTTGAGTGTTTTTGAAGAGGACATGTGCAATTTGAAATAAAACATATAAAATATGATAAAAATTACATGTTTATTTGATTCATATTATAGACACTTTGATAAGAATTACTATAAATTTAATACATACGACTATAGAGTATCATTTCTTCACATTTTTGGTTGGTGGTGTGCCTCGTAATTCTTTCAATGAAAACAATGTACCTTGGCTCAAAAAAGGTTGAAAAACACTGATCTAGTGTGTACGGTTTATTATAATACTTGATATTTGGATTGATTTCAGTTTAAGTTACACCAAATTAGATTTTTACATAACTGAGTACAAATTGAACTATGATGTCTTTCTGAATTGTGCCACCATTAATAGCCTGGACAAACTTTTGTTGACCATTAGGAAGTGGCATTTTCTTTAGCATTCAAATTCTGTTTGTAGCTTTTTTCCTTTTTTCATTTCCCGGTTATTCAAAAAAAGAGGAAAACAAAAACTGACGAAAGCCTCTTAAAGAAATAATTGCAGACACCAATGCATTTTTACTTTACTTGTGTTACATTTTAACAAGTCTTTTGGGTAACATGGTCGTGCCTTAATGCTTGTAATTTCTGGTATATATTGATTAGACACTTTAATGAAGAGGATATTGGGACTTTTCTCTAAATATAAATACATAACATCAATTTTATCATCAATGCTGTTTCTGTTTCCAAGGTGTGTTCATCATCTGCTGGCTGCCTTTCTTCCTCACCCACGTGCTGAAGGCCCACTGCAGGAGCTGCTGCATCTCGCCTTCCCTGTACAGCGCCGTCACCTGGCTTGGATATCTCAACAGTGCTGTTAACCCTGTTATCTACACAACGTTCAACATTGAGTTTCGCAAAGCCTTCATCAAGATCCTGCACTGCTAGCCTTGACCAAAAAAAAAAAAAAAATGCATAATTTATTAAAATGAATAAATGAGAAAACAGGTTTCAGGCCATCTGAGGAGAAAGCGAAGAAAAATCCCTCTCTGACAGTTTGATGCTGAGAGGAACTGAGTCCATAATCGGTATGACTTAGTGTCATGGAGATAAAAAAAATTTGGAAGGATTTAAGGTGATAAAAAATGGAACCAGAGGCTCAGATGAGACAAAGCCACAGACAGAAAACAAGGTTTGTGAAGACAGTGACACCAGGCACAAAAGAACCTTCAAAAACAGTTTGTGACAAGTGGAAGACAACTACAACTCGAACAAAGCTGTAGATGTGTTCAGAGGAGGCGACATATACTGTGTGTATCTGTATATATTCTGTAAAGGGAATCAATTTCTCTCTCAGACTCCACATTTGTGGGTTTCAGTCTAACAATATTATTGTCCCGATGCACCTGAATGCTTGACTTGCATCAGACTGGTTCTTCTATTTTCATGTAATCTTGAACCTTTTTTATGTGTTTGGATGTGCTTGTATTTCCCCCAGGAGAACAGTAAGCAAAACATACAGTAATTTTAACCTCTGCACATTATATACATAAAAATACACTGTATTTCGATGATGGCTAGTGAAATAATTGTTCACATGAAATCCACAGTTTATGTGCATTTACTTATCACACAGAGGCTCTAAAGTTTAAAGTTTAGACGATTTTTACTGCAATTTTATAGTTTTGTTTGAGATTTTTTTTATTCTCATTTAAAGCAACACTAGAGAAGTTTCAGTTTTGTTCGATTTTGGCGCCACTATGGACAAAATCAGCAGCGTTTTCACCTGAAAGAAGACTCCATTTTCAATGAGCACCAGCGCATAGCGTGGTAAAATCCTGATCTCTCACTCGCCTGCAGTTGGATTGAAGTACATTTCTGTTTCCAGTGTCTGTGTGAAGAACAAATAGCGATGAGGTGATGAATCGTATTGTGTTGAAACAGTGTCAGATGAAAACGTTGAAAATAAGAAATGGGGGAAGTGACGTATGCCATAAAACAGTCAGCACATTTGTAGTTGTTTTGTGTGGCAGGGTTCCTGCCACCCTCCTGAAGGTTTCTTAGCGCCAGTTTAAGCGATTTACCACTCGGGCCATGACACCTCTGTCATTAAACGAGCTGTAAGTCGACATATAATCACAAAAAGTTTTGAAACTGTTTTATGAAGGTTCAAAAGTTAAGTTAAGTGTTGCTTTAAATATGACCTCAACTAACGGCTGTGTACTTCACTTCAAATGTTCAAATGTATATCCATAAAAAAAGAATGTCAAAATATGCCATTATGGTTTTGCTCTTTGGAAGACAGTTTATGTGACTTTATAAAGACACAAATTGCTTAAAACAAACTTTATATGAAGCGAAATGTGAAAAATGCATGTTGAGCTACTGAGGAAATGATCATGTAACTAATTTTGTCTTCGGTGGTTATCTTGACCACACTCAGTTACATCAAAGGCATTCATTAAAATTCACATTTGTTTGCTAGATTATTTCTTTTTCCTTTGATGTTATAATCCCCTCTTCCACCTAATCCTGAAGACTAAAATAACTTTAGCAAATGTGAAATCATATATATTGTTGTGTCATGTAATCAATTTATCAGACTTTTAGTCTGTTTGCTGCCTTAATGCTAAAACGTTTAAGCGAAGAAATTAAGAAAAAAAACAAAAACTGCCTTTATAGTCACTATTATAAACAGATTTATATTCCCACTGTTTAATCCAGTGTTTAATTTGCAGTTTTGTGGCAGAAACTCTGCTGAAGTCAGTGAAGCTTACTGATCTGTCTCCATATACAAGATAAAATAATTAAAGCTAATACATTTTAAATGATGCAGCTTCAAAATGAGAAAACGTTTAAAGTGTTTCTTCTTCTGCTTTATTTTCTCAGCATCAGTGTGATGAGACGGTGGAAAAGATAGGACCACACACTTTCATTTTGAATAGACCAGAAATTACTACTATAATGGTACCAAAACCTACACTATAGAGTCTAAACTATAAAACAAAATCAAAACATGACCGTAAAGTCCTTCAGCTCAAAATGATACGAATAAATCAGCCACCCCAGAAATAAATAGGTAATTTGGTGATAATTAATTTTATGAATGAAATAGATACTGATACACTGTGTGCTTTGGATGTCTTCAGGTCTACTTCTTTGTGCTAATCTCTTTAGTGTAACCTAGAAGAGGCTGACTTACCCTACAACCAGATGATCACTCGTGAGTACCTTAAGGTCTAATCTGTGGAGATCAAAGAAATATCCTCAGGGACATCTGATTACAAAAAGACTTACAAAAGATGTGCAGCTATTCAGATCCATAAAGGGGGCTGGATTATTAGACAGTAATCTCTCTGTTATGTTGTAATTCAACTCTGTTTAGGTGAGTCCATGCTGTCCTTGTGAGTGACTCATTGTTGGCAGAGTACATTACCCTCTGTTGTTCAACTCTGACCCAGGCTCACATTAATACTCATGCATATTTCATAGAGTTCCAATGACAACGGGGCCGCATATCTGTTACTTCCTCCCCTGCTGCAGTCGGATGAAGAAAGATCAGGAAAAGCCTGAAGGGGCAGAAAGCGTGACACAAAATGCAACTTTAGTTTTGTCTGAAAAGGAAGAAAGACGCGTGTGCAATTTTAAGAAGATGAATCGGCAGCATGAAGAAAGGCAGATTTGGATTTATGGAGATCCACAATAACCAGGAGCCATCGGAGTCTTGACACTTAGTCTGCACAGGTGACCAATTAATTTTCCTCTCTGAGACCCTAGTTGGTGTAACAATTTCAGAAAACAGACGGATAGATTGTCATTTGAATTTAAATGAAGTGGATGTGTGATTTTGAACTAAGCTAAAATAGAAAAATAAAAGAACGTCAAACACTTTTTACATCGTTTAGAAATTATTCCAAATGTACACATCTAGTGTGTTTTCATGTTTAACTTTCATAATATAGTAACACTAGTTGTTGCAATTGCTATGTTAGTATTGTTTTTAAGACTTATCGCATGTTTGAATGACACAGAAGTCAATCTTTACTATAATCTTTGCATACGTTTGTCTTGCAGGGCTCACAAAAATGTAAGTGTCGTAAAAATCCAACAGAAGTGTATGAATACATACATTTAAATGGATACACTGTACATGTATTCCACCAGCTGAGACCAAGCATACGTTTTTACAATTATGGATTTGCATACCCAATCAGTCAACATACCTCCCTGCAATGGACATCTGCAGTGGACATCGACTTCCTTTCAAATTCCAGACAAGCAGGAAGTTTTGAGTGTATCGTCCGTGGTCCCTTCGACTGTCCTCACGCTCATGTACGACTGTAACGCCAAAAGACCTGGAAACCCATACTCTGAATTTCCCTCCTCTCCTACAGAAAAAGAGGAGAGCAAACATCCCGAAACCTGTAGTTCTGAGTTTTTAGAAGCTCATGGTCAAGGAACCATAACGCCGCCAGTTTCTGATCAAACTGATTCTGCAGAGGTTGAGCAGAGAAAGTCGTCAGCTGGACAAGTAGTGGAGGAGAAATCCATAAGTTTAATGTTGCCGAAAGACATCCATAGCGAAGGAACAGGTACGGTAACGATTTAGATAACGTCTAGAATAAGGAAACTGTTTCAAACATGTCTAAAATACAACAGGGAAAACAAGTATTGGAAATGTCTCAGTATATCTGTTTCTACTTACACTGCTGACATGTAGTTCATGTCAGTTTTCTGTTACAATTTACACGTATGCAAAAAGCTCAACCAAAAACAGTAAACTAGAACAGCAAAGACAATTCAAGTATTGAACATGGTTACTTTCTACTTCTTTCCTTTCTACAAATACTGAATTGAAAATCCTTTTTCTTTTTGTCAATGAAAGATGTGAATCACTTAAATCTCTCTGCATATGATCTTTAGCTTTTAGAGAACTTTCTTTTGACTCGTCGGCCAGAAATATTTTCAGGAGCTCCTGGTTCTGGCTGTTGTATGGAAACATTATTTTCTTACCACTTCAGGATTATGGCCCCAGCAGTGCTCACTGGAACATTAAAAAGTTCAGAAATATGTCTGTACCCAAGGACATGAGTATGTTTTGCAGAGATAAGCTAAAGTCCCTCTTCTAAGAATCGAATAGAGAGAGGGTCAACAGTTTTATTGCTGTTGAACTTTAAATGAACTTTCTGCTATCATAAAAATAGTCAAAATAAAGCAAAACTGAAAATCTTTGCCTGTGCAAAAATGAATGGGTAATTATTCTACCAGTATTTGTTTGTAAACTGGTTGAGGAAAGATTTTAGGGGAATATGGTTATCGCTCTAAAAGAAGCACAACAAATCTATATTCCCATAAAAGTTCAGATTATATTTTTATGTTGAATTAAAAATGTAAAACACATACTAGGAATCAATCAAAGCAAAATTTAATTTTAAATCAATTAGGCACTGATTAACTAAACAAATGAAACAACGAAAGATTATTAACCTTACTGAAACACTTGCTTATTCCCAGCAAAGAAAAACATTCACACATGTTAATGAAACATAAACAAGCAAACAGTAATCTGGTGAGGTTTTAGACTCTTTACATGCTGAGATAAAAAGGTTATCTTCTCCGTGGCGGACAGTTTACTTGGACTAAATCCGTGACGAACCATTTAAAGTGAATTTCTAAAATAAAAAAAATAAAATAAAATAATAGCCACTGACCAAGAAGATGTTCAGAACAATGACACAAACGAAAAGAGAGAAAGACATCCCCCCATGTCCAAATCAAGTCATTCTTTCCAATCTAAATTATTCTTATTATTATACTTTTCCTTCTTTCCCAAGTTAAAATATGAAGAAGAATATACATCTAGGTCCATAGCAGAGAATAAAACAAGATTATTCTTGATTTTTCTTATGTCTGTTAACTGTTATGTAATAAAGAAACAATAATGAACCCAAAACTGCATAGATTTTCTTTAAAGAAATTAAGCCTGAATTACCTTCCAGAATAAATTTTTTACTCACCTTAATTGTTTAAAAGCCCTTTAGTCTTTCCTCAGGATTTGATCAGGAAGCCGAGAGAGATTTTATGCTGCACCAGTGCTCTTATGCCTTCAGTCGCTGTCACTCAAGCTCAAGACTGACTTTAAGCTGTTTTACCCATAATCAATCATATTCAGCTCATGTCTTGATGTTAGAAAATATACTCTGTATTCACTGAATACATTTAGTGATGACTTAGCCTTGGGATGTGCAAACTATTCCATCAGAGAGCCTTAAGAGGTTTTAACAAACTAACCATCTATGTTACATTATTTAGGACATGACTCGCATTTTATCTTGTTGATTTTAGATTTTTTTCTTGACTGCTTATTGCTAGTTTTTTTTGTGACTTTTCTTGTATGCGCTATACATAATTTGTTTGCTTATATTTTAAAAGAACATCTAATGCATTCAGCAGAAAATGTTTATCCTGAGGCAAATGTGCTGATTGTACATCACATTCTAGCTGAAAGATTTGGTCGGGTCATTAAAATATGATCCAATAGCTGTTTTTTAATAAAAAGATTATATACTGGAAAAATGTAACAAAATGAGAACATACAAAAACAAATGCAACATGCAGCTAAATTATGTTCTGAGCATTTCAAGTATTTGCTTTAAGTTAAACCGTCTCACAACATAAATCATGTTTCAAAAGGGTATTTTCGTTGTTCCTCTCTGCACGAATACAATTTGGTTTCTCCTGTTGGAGCAACACGAAGCTGAATAAACATTTAAATTTTACCATAACAGAACATTATGCGTACGAAACATTCAATATTGCAATAGAATATTAACAATATACTGCAACACTTTTTTTTCATAAAAATCCACCAGAAACTTTGCTAAAGCAGACAAAAAACTAGTAATTTGATTTCCAGGGATTTTGTGACACTTCACTGAGCCAGTGAGAAGTCATTGTGTGTTTTTCTCTTTTAATTCTTCCTCCTCACAAAACCTTCTTTTCACCTGTCTAAGAGCCAGCAGTAACATGTAAGCAAAGTAAATTGCTCAGCTCAGATGGCAGCTGGTTTTGCCAAAAAGAACATTGTACCTCATTGTCTTCCTTACTATGGCTGAAAAAGAATTGCTTATGTTTCACTTATACACGGTTGACAGCGTAAGAGATGACTCTCTAAAGATTCTGTGACCTAAATAAGAATTTACAAATGGATTATTTTCTATAGTTTGTATTATATTTGAAATGCAATAACAAGTGTATTAACAACACTATTTTCTAACTTTCAAATAAAATACAACAGAGCTATTCATAGTGTGTGCAAGACAAAAAAAAACTGTTTTAATATCTTTTTTTATCAGCTTAAACATTAAGCACACTGCTACCAGGTTTCCATAAGTATTGAATCATCAATAATTGCATTTCATTTACATCTAGACAGATAATGTTTTTAGCAGAAGTACTGGGTGTTCCCAGATGGTATTCTGAGGAATGTTTATGCAGAGTGTATGTTACTAGTAATTTAAAATTGTCTTGATCCAATACATTGTGGTTGAATCAGGAGTTAGAAAAACATACTTCTCACAGTATACAGTGATTTGGCTTTATTGTTTTGTTTTTGGTGGGATTACACGTTTACACAGATTAACTAGTCTCCTAACATTTCATTGAGGTCATGACTAACAGTTAAAAAAGGCAGTAGCATGAATGGAGGGATAGAAGTGTTCACTAGTAGACCTGAATGTTAAATTTCAGACAGCATGTCAGGCTACCAGAGGGCCAGATAGCCTTGCATGCTTCTTTTTATTAGATGGCACTGCTAACCATGCACAGAGTGATGAAAGACTCATTCAACTGCAATACCGTGGAAATACTACAGTCATAGTCATGAAATATAGTAGCTTGCAAATCTTATGTATTTCGGTGTCCTTCTAATTTTATTTGCTATGGTTTAATTGGACTTCATGCAGAGTCCCAGCACCAGAAAAGAAACTGAAGATGCAAGGTTGAAATAGAATTAATGCTTGCAGATCCAGGGATTTATAGTTAGGGCTTTAGATGAATGTTTTCTTGATTCTTTTTTGTTTGTTTGTTTGTTTGTTTGTTTTTTAAACTCTCAATTATTCATTTTTTTTCTGTTCTTGTTTTTTTGTTTTTTTTCGTTGTAGGTGGAAAATGTCCGGGCTTTTCATGTCGTGAACTGCTTGCAATACTAGGAATCCCACTTGGTGTTAAGTTGATTATCATTACTGCTCTCTTAGGTATGTGATTACATCAGCTCCTTTACGCACTTACCTGAACTGTTAGATTAATACCAGAGCATGGATTATTTACTTAAATGATAGAGTACCTCTGTAGTAGTATATCTTATATCAGTGTATTATATTTTTGTAAGAACCACAAATTTAACTAGACACTATCATGCCAAAACAAATATGGATTTTAAAAAGCAAACTCTGGCGTATCTTCTATCCCTTGTGTTCAAATACCGTAAATAATTAATTTCTAACTATCTGAGATAGCATGACAGCGCCAAGACTCATTTAGCTCAAATTGCAAAAGAGCAGTTCAAGGAGGATGAGATGGCCTCTTCTGCAGGTTTATTGGACACGAGCCAACTACTGGGAATAACCTCAAAACATGAAACGTGAAATAAATAAATATTGTAGAAATTTTAAAATAAATAAAATATATATTTTTAATTGTCTTTAAATATTTATTTTATTTTATTTCATGGGGATATTAATTTATTTCATGAAAATTTTATTTATTTAATTTTGAATGAAACGGCTTTCCATAGGAAGGGGAACTTAGTGGGAAGGACTGGGATGAGGAAGGAGAACAGAGCAACAACGAGATGTAAGGTAACGTATGATCCAGCGAGGAGTGAATGAGAGAACCAGGCTTAAGTACTGAGGAGAAGGAGGTGGAGCAGTGGAGAAGATGACCAGATGATTAGTAACTGGTGTAAGTGATAATGAGACACAGGCTGAGGGAAATCACACAGAGAGAGAAAAAGAGGGACACAGAGGAGGGGGAACTGGAGCACACAGAAAACAAAGACTCAACCAAATAGAAAATAACCTCAAGAAAACAATAACTTAATCATAAAAAAGGGAACAAGACAACAGAGAACAAAAACATAGACTATGACATTTATATAGATGAATTAGGCATTACTCAACAAATTTCAACCATTGTTTTTTTATACATTTTGATAATGATTATGTTTTAAAACTAATAAAACACTTCGTTTCTCAGAAAATATAAACATAAGACATGAGGCCAATGAAGGAAAAACCTTTTTATGATAGAAATGTAATGTTATGAACATGCAATGTCCCAAACAATCCTGGGAAAGTCAGCTGGCTGTCACTCGAAAAGGTAATTCCTTAAAGAATATCATAGTCAAGTGTGTCTTAAGAGTCTAAAGAGTCAAGTGTTTGCTTTGATGGTAATTTGAAATGGAAATAA
>JAVLVB010000513.1:2177462-2252482 GCA_032876305.1 Orestias chungarensis | reverse complement strand
GTAGGTAGGTAGGTAGGTAGGTAGGTAGGTAGGTAGGTAGGTAGGTAGGTAGGTAGGTAGGTAGGTAGGTAGGTAGGTAGGTAGGTAGGTAGGTAGGTAGGTAGGTAGGTAGGTAGGTAGGTAGGTAGGTAGGTAGGTAGGAGGATGAACAGTCCTTGAAGTGTCGTGTTCTGCAATTTTTACACGTATCTTTGTTTCAAAGAGGTGATTCAGCCTTTTGATTCAGAATTAAGCATCGTGGTAACTCATAACTTTTCGAGTTTCTTTAGAGAGTTGTTGTGGATGCTGAAGTGGGCAGGAAGGATCTGTGGTGGTCTGTATTATAGAGGTCCTGAAGAGGCCTCTGGTTGAAAACTCTGTTGTTGTGTATCAGCCTCATTAAGATAGTGTTCAGGGTTGGCCATAATATTCTCTATTTTCATTGGGAATCCTTCTTTGAACACTAACCGGCAGAGTTTTAAGAGTAGAACTAGCTTTCTTTATCGGGTTGTTGAGCTTTTTAGGTTCCTGGCTCTGATGCTGCGACCCCAACAGATGGTTGCAATAGAAAATAATCTCTCCACAGCAGACTTATAGAAAGTCTGCAGCATCGTTCTGCAAACACTGAAGGACCTAAGCTTCCTAGAGAAGTAAAGTCTGCTCTGTCTTTTTCTATAGACAGCTTTACTGTGAAATAAATAAACCTTTATATCCCTATATTTGGTATTTTCTGTTTCATTAAATGTATATCCTCACTGTTATTGGGAACACCTAATCAGTCTGTATTATGAATCAGTCTATTTGATCATCACGAATCTCAAAGCAAATGTAAGCATCGAATTGATGCCGTATGGATTTGTTCCCAAAAGCATTCACACTACAGAAAAAAACTCCTTGCTGTCAGCTTTAAGTAACTTACGCTGTCATCTTGCTGAATTTCTTGTCTCCTTTTATCAGTCAAGTTCCTGGCATTCCCACCTGAGACAGATGAAAAACCTCCTTCCTGTGACACAGGAGGGAGCTGCAGTGTCTCAAATCAACTGCCTTTTCTGTCTAAGAATCCAGTCAACCAGACAGGAAACATCACTGCAGGTAAAGAAAGTCAACATCACTTTGTTATAAAATTGCAGAGCACCAAGTCTTTCCTTATCTGTCTCAGACAGAAGACTGTAGTTATGTTTCTACCCCTTTCTGAAAGTTGTTGCTTTGTGGACTTTTTCTTCTGTAATTAATTTCAAACCCTTTATCTACTGGCAAGTATTTTTATTGTAATCTGTTTTCTCAGCTACTCCATTCATATTTTTGTTTTTTGTTTTTGTCATCTCAAATCCAGCCTGCCAGGTTACGGTCAATGACGGCCGACGCATTGTCGGTGGGACCTTAGCGGAGAAGGGCAAGTGGGGTTGGCAAGTCAGCATGCACTGGAAGGGGAAGCATGTCTGTGGAGGTGCCATCATCTCCCCCCACTGGGTCATCACTGCAGCTCACTGCTTTGTTGAGTAAGAGGTAGACTTAAGGGGAGAATGTGCTTCGAATCAAACAAAAGGTGTTGCTCAGACAATCACTCACTTTTAAACTCACCTGATACGAGATGCTTGTAGATCAACCTATGAGCATGCAGAAATAAAATCAGGGCAAAAATGCTTCCCACATTTTGGAACCGAGAGCTTGAAACTAAACAGAGGGTTCTCTGCATGCTGGAACTCTCCACACAACCCCTTGAATGCTTAAGTGGGATTCTGAGCACTTGCTGCAAATATCTTGAGCTCCACTTCATACAAGAAGGTGCTTATTAAATTGTTTCCAGAGCCGAGGAGCAAATAGGACGTTAATCAAAAACGACTGACCCAGTAAAATTTGATTGTAATTATTATGTTGCTGTAATCAAACGGAACGCATCCACATATTTATTTATTTATTTCAGTTTTATTTCAGTTCTAAAAACTCCCTGTGTGTAAACAAAAAACCAAGGTCTATATTTCCAATAAGAAGTCTGAGGGTTGCATGATTGGCGGGTGATGGATTCAGTTTCCAAATATATATCAAACCTAGTTTTGGACCTCAGTTGGATCAATTCATTCAAAAATATATGAAATATGCCTAAAGTGACCAGAAGGAATTAGTTTTAGCTTTACCATAAGAGGATGTCAAATATGCAACCTATAATATGCAAGATCCTTGTTTGATTTTACAAAGACTGTTTTCTTTTAGTGGGTATATATTTATTTTTGGAGCCTGTATAGTTTAGATTGTAGTGCAGATGATAGAATAACCCCGAAAATTAAAACTGCTGTGCTGATTTATTAACTAATCATTTAACTGGCACTGTTCACTTTACTATCACACTTCAAAATGTCACTTTAAAATGTCACTGTAATGGTTCACTTTAATGTTTCACTTTAAAATGTCCCTTTAAAATGTCAATTAATATGTCACTTGCACTCCGAATTTTGATTGCTGCTATGTCCGAAGTACTATATTGTAGATTCCGGCTCGATATTGTATATTCTGTGGAGTCATATCACATTTCTCGTATAGTTCTTTATAATTTATAATGTATTATATATTTGCATTCCGATCCTCAATGCTGCTATGTCCGAAGTCCCATATTGTAGATTTTGTGTCCATATTGTAGATTTTGTGTAGCTCAAATCCTATTATTACATTATTTAAAATTGCTATCAGGGTGTAAACTGGACCGGGGGATTAGAATTTCGTCCCACCCCATGTACCACATGTGATGTAATGACAAATAAAGATTCCTTGATTCCTTGAAGTTAAAATGCATGTGCAGGGTAAGTGTATTTATATAACTCACTTACACAGATAAAAACATCACAAAATGCTTCAAAATTTAGTACAAAATTATATAAAGCAGGGAAACACAAATGGTGAAATACAAAATTTAAGAATCATTGAGAAAGTGCAACATCAGAATAATGATGTAAGACCAGAAAAATACCAAAATAAATTAATGCACAGCACATTTACCTAAAGGCCAGCTTAAAAAGATCAGGTAGAAAAAGAGTTTACAGATCCATGGCATAGGAGCAGCTGATATCTTTATTCTGGTACACAGCATAACAACCTGTCGTGTTATAGACTTTAGAGGAACACTGACTCTGGAATAATAAAACTCTTTAATAAAAGGAAAAGCACTTAAAGAAAAAGTAGAGAGCTGGTCTGGAACTTGAGCACCAAATGTAAATAAAAAGAAGCAGAGAAACTTGACAAGGAAAACAAAAGAAAAAGTGACAAACAGAAAATCCAGGAGCTTAAATAAAGGGGCAGAGTAGAGATCGTACAAAAACTAGGTGAACTAATTAGACGCAAACGAGGAGCAGAGTAAGCCAAGTGCAGGCAGGGGAAGCTGAGGAAAGGAGAAGATAACACAGGGAAGCAAAATTAGGGACTGCAAGTCATAGTGGAAAAAAACTAAAAAACCTAAATAAAGATCAGGAAATCTGCGTAAACAAGGAACTGAACCCAAATGAATAAATTAGAAAAATCAAGGAAATGAGCAGAAAACTATAATGTAACTACCCCGAAGAGTGTGCCACTAGTAGGTTTCGCTTACTGAACCTCAGAGACCTACCATCAAGAGTTCAAAGGTCAGTGACACATCCAGTTGCTCGTCTGTCCAAACCCAGAATTTTAAAGGGAAACTACGTGAGTTGAATCTGCGCAAACATATAAATGCATTATTGAATATATGTACATTTGAACCAATCTTGTTAATTTAAAGTGTTCAGTGCTAATTCCTACTTGCTATTCCGAGTCATGAAAATCAGGACAGGGACGTCAGAAATCAATCTCCTACAGTTGCATCTTTAAATCCATGTTGACTAAATTTGAAGTAAACCTGTAATAACAAGTTCTTTTTGCGTCCGTGCAGAAACAACATGTTCGAAGCGGCGAACTGGCTGGTGGTTGTTGGCACAACCAGCATCGAGCACAGCTTTGAGGGGAAAAGCCACAGAGCTCTGCAGGTCCACTACCACCCTCAGTTCAACAGGCAAAACAATGACTATGATGTGGGGCTGCTGCGCACTATCACTGACATGGACATGACTGGTGAGAAAGAAATAGCTCTATCTACTGGCCGAGGTCAGAACAGGTCCCATCCTCAAATAAGAGGTGACTGTTTCAACTAAGGAAACTGAACTGGCAAAATGGGAATTTAAGGAATTATACGCTGATAGTCAACAAATCCTACAAAGGTCTTGAAGCAGAAGCTTTGTCCATGTTCCAACAGATCCAGTTGCATCTATACGTTCATAAAAACCATCAGGCTGTGAAGATCTCACACCTTACAATATTCTTGAACCTATGGTTTTTTGAGTTTTTAAGCAAGAAAACAATCCCAAACATCAAAATAAGTGTAATAAAATACACGCAAAGGCTAAAATTACGCTTCTTCAATGACCCAATTGACAATCTATAATCAAATTTCATTTACAGATTTTCTGTTAGGAAAAGCGATATTTAAGATCAAATAAACTTTAGTTGCCAGGTACATACAGGACATACTAGGAATTTTTTTTGGTATAATTGCACCAAGGCAGCCATTTGGGTGCCAGGTAGGCAGTAGCGCAAAGGGCCTTGCCTAAGGACCCACACTGAATGCTGTGGTGTAAATTGCCATGGGCTGGTTTTGAACTCATGATCTTCCAATTGGAAGTCAGGCAACATACAACTTGAGCCCATATTTTATGTGAACTACCAATCCTGCCAGGAATGGTGTTCAAACGCTGAGGCGGAATGATGGAAGTTTCATGCTGTAATTGCTAAAATGATATATAAATAAAAAAAATAAAATAAAAGATCTGATGAACGTATAAATGTCTGAGTGGAACTTTACAAGCACGGTTTGTCTGAGAAAAACACAAACAAATAACTTTTTCTTTTGATATTTACTGGAAAAACACAGCCGTAGAAGGAGCATGTTAAAACAAAGTGACCTTAAGTGCTTCATATGACAGAAAAAATGGTTTTAGGACACCACAGTGCTCTTTATCACTTCACTGCTTAGATTACACATGTTATAAAATGTTGCAATATGATAGCCGTGCCCTGTTTTTCGCAGGTGGGGTGCGGCCGGTGTGTTTGCCGAAGCAATACGAGTCTTTTCCTCCCGGGACGCCGTGCTGGATCACAGGCTGGGGATTTACCCACCAAGGAGGTGAACTACAACAAATACATTTTCCCACATGGTCCAATATCCATTAGACTAAGCCAAATTGTTTTAAAAGTGAAAACCTATTAAAACATGGTCAGCTGTATTTTGTCACCCATTGGTGATGAAATAACTAAAAGCAATAATCTCCAGCAAAGTAACACAACCCCTACATGAGTTGTCTCTTATTAACTTGTGTGCTATTACTTATGTCTAAGGGTTCGTGTCAGACGATTTGCGGCAGGCTCAGGTGAATGTGATAGCTCAGTCCATCTGCTCCAGCTTGGTTGTCTACGGGGTCTTCATTACACCACGGATGATTTGTGCCGGCAGCCTTTCTGGGGGAGTGGACTCTTGCCAGGTATACCCCAAGTGACACCCTGTTGTTTAATTGAGGTTGTTTACATGGGATTGATTCACAACACATAGCCTGTCGAAACAAACTGATCCAATTTATAAGTGCATGTAAAAGTCAATGTTGAGCTTTTTACGACTACGCATTCAGTCCTATTGTGTTTTTATTTTCCTATTAGGGGGACAGTGGAGGACCGCTGGTGTGTAAGACACTGCACGGGGACTGGAGGCTGGCGGGACTGGTGAGTTGGGGAGAAGGCTGTGCCCAGCCCAACAAACCGGGCGTCTACAGCAGAGTAACTCAACTGCTCCAGTGGGTTGAAGGAGTTGCAGAGGTAAACTACGCTAACAACAAAAGCTGTTTTCCCTTTCCTGTCTTTCTGGTATGAAACTTAATGCGTTCTTTAAATTAAATCTGCATGATAATCATGCTCTGTTTCCAATTTTTTGTTCCAGATTAAACCGAAAGTAGCGGAGGAGACCATAACAGTTGTGCAGGAGACCTTGTCAGTAATCAGTTATACCCTGGCATAAATAACAATAAAGATTAAAATATTAGACATGTGTCTCTCATGTGGTGAGTTTTATCATGATTGAACATGACTGTTGCTAGGCCGATATAATAGATAAAAATGCTGTGTAGATGATTTATCAGAATGGCAATAATATGCTGTGAAAATGAACTGATATCACCAAGTGGTCTCGGATAATGCCTGGCACTTTCCAGCTGTAGACAATAATCAAACACAAAATGCAAATAGTAATATCAAAAGAATTACATAACACATTCAGACTTTATAATTTTCTTTCTGACTAGACATTACAGCAGAAAACAAGATAAAATAAACATTTAGCATTCGGACAGCTACACTCAATAGGTTAAATGAAAATAGGAATTTAATGATAATAGCATAGGATGGGATGAATAAAGTAGAAGACTGTATACATATATCTAACAATGATTACCTTTTTTATATTTGAACAGGGCTTTGCTAAAACTTGAGTATAAACAAGTCCGTACGTTGGACCAGATCTGACCAGATTGAGTCTGTTAAACTCAGAATAGCAGAACATGCATGTTGGATCTGTTTTTATCAGGGCCGTTTTTAATCACAGACAATTGAACGCTGGTTTCAATAGTTAACCTGATAAGAACGGTTATCAAATCAACTTTGATAGCAAAGAAATCCAACTGTAATATCAGGCAAAAAGCTATTTTACTCGTTTGACTGTTTATAACACAAGGTATACATAAATGTTTAAAATCGGTCTTTAGTTTTTATGACAGGAATGCTGCATCACAGTCTCGGGCTATGGTTGATGAAATAAACCTCAAATAGTCCATCTATTTATCCCAGTTTTAGGGATAAAAAAAAGCTAAAACTGTCCACCTGATAGAAGCAAAGCTAGTTTTAAAGCTTTAAAGCAAAATAAGGTGAATTCACTCCTATGAAGAAGACACTTTGGCATTAAATGTGCTTATGCGTGCTTGGGTCTGTATTTATTGGGACTGTGCACACCCATCACTACAAACCAGTTTAGTTTCGCTGGCATTAACACGTTTGTCACGTGCTCTCAGGTGACCTCTTCGTATGTGTGAGTGTGCGTGCGTACGTGCCTGCGTGGGCGCGCTACCCGCGAACGCGCCTTGGAACTTGTTGGCGCGCGACAGCTGATACTTTTTTTTTGACCCATTTCCATGACAACGGTTGTTCTGGCGGAGGCTGGTCCCTGTACAGACCGAATAAGACCAGCGGGACAGACAGGGAGGGGGCAGCGCTTTTAAAGGAGACGTGAGGCTGGTCCCTGTACAGACCGAATAAGACCAGCGGGAGCAGGGACAGACAGGGAGCTTGTTCTCCGGCCCTTAACTTAACGGCTACATTCGGACAGAAAACAACCATGTGCTCGGTATTAGCCAGGGTCAGACCCGTCCACCGGCCTGTCGCTCTATCGCTTCGCCTCGGGGGAAACACCGACAGCTCGAGCTATGCTGCAGCCCAGAGCAAGCGCCTCTCCGCCGGCCTGGAATCTGTCCACGGCAGGTTTTACTGCTCCAGATTGGCGAAGACCAGCGGACTGCTCTTCAGACAAGTAGGTCTACGTTACAACAACGTCTTCAGTGTGTAGCTGTATCTTTTATGCCAATTCTGACCGTGTTTGACCTTCTGTTATTGTATATAAGCTAACAGTGTAGCGTTAGCTGCCGAGTTAGCCTAAACAAGGGAAGCTATGCTGTAGTTCATGGAGGTCCAGTAAGTTTTCTGATGCTTTAAAGCTAAAGACCTTTAGCTTCACCAACACTCAATATCTAAATATATTTATTATATACTTATTGTCAATTTCCTTTGCAAGGTTTACCAGGACTAATGTTCTCAGTGCATTGTTCAGATGCCAAAATATCGACCCTGAACGCCACACGCTTTCTCTTCTCGCTTTTTTTCACACGTAAACGCATCATCTTCATCATCATCGTCATCATCATCATCCAAGGAAGATGAGCCCTACGTGAGATACGTGACAATGAGCTAACACCTCCCCTCTCATGTATTTCCTTTTCAGCTGTTTGAGGCGGAGAGCTGCACCTACACCTACCTGCTGGCAGACACTGACACCAGAGAGGCTGTTATCATCGACCCAGTGCTGGAGACAATTGAGAGGGACCTAAGCCTGGTACAGGAACTGCGGTTAAGGTTGATAATAGCAGGTATCTGAGTGGGTTTTTTCTGTCTCTTGGTCCTTTAAACTGGCTATACTTGCTCTAATTCTAGTTGCATCCCACTTATTTGTTCATTGTATATATTTAAGTAAGCCATAATGACATTATACACAAGTGGGCATATAAGTACTTTCAAACATTTTAAACACAATAACCTTTATTTCATATTCTTAAAAGAACGTTTTTTCTACATGTTTAGTTAAATTTGTCATCAAATATTTGTATTAACTGTGGAGGTAACTACTACTAACTAATTATTATTTTGATCAGATATTACTTCCCTAAAACTCCCCCCTACATTTATTGATTTTTGGTTCAACCACCTTTGCAATCCCCTTCTGAACCCTTATGGAAACACATTATGGCCTCTATTTAAACCAAAACAGCTCTGAGAGAAATCCTGCTGGTAGATATTTTGGGTTGTGGTCATATCGGCATCTGTCAGTGTGGAGTTGTTATGGTTCGAAAACCTTGAGCAAAACTAGTTTCTTTGTTTGCACGGCAGTCTTAATGAGACAGGTGTGTGGCATTCCCTTACTTTCCATTCAATTAATATCCATATTTTTGTTTTAGCGTTTGTTGCAAGTGAGGAAAAAGTGATTCAGCCTTCTTTCAGCCACCTGACATGCAGTATGGAAACAAATCTGAGAATCAGCGGCATTTTACTCTACACTCTTTTACGAATGCACAGATACAACTCTTCCACGTATTATACGATACTAACCTTGCTGTCTTCTAATATTGACCCTGTACAATATCAGCAAGAATCTTGCATACTTTTATTACTTTTGTTATCTGAAATGTTAGAAAGGACTTGATTGAGTGATATTACAGTAAGCCATAGTATTCAAATAGAGAACAGTTTACAACCACTAACATTGTTTCTACTTATTGCTACCTGTTAGCAAACGCTGTTGTAGTGATCACTGGGCTCGGCATACTTCAAACAAACTTCTAAATAGAAATTGCAACGAGTGATAAGTGCTGTTATTGCATATTTTAAATGCAGCCAAATATAATCCAGAATGTATTTATTTTTTGCCAATGTTGGACACAGACACAATTCTGTATGGTTAACTAAGATTATTTAATCCTGTGTCCTCAGAGAAGGTAGGACATGTTCCTGTGGGAAGTATTGCTAAAAGAACAGTTAGCATTAAGTTTTATGTGTGCAGACAATTATGTTTTATGCTCAATTAATTATGGTACAAAATGACTTGAAACGGATCGAAAGAGGCTGAAAGACTTTAACTCGTTTATTTCCATGTTAACAATCAGTTTATCACCTTCTTTTTCTGGTAGCTAACACCCACTGCCATGCAGACCACATAACCAGCTCCGGGTTGATGAAGAAAAGGATTGCCGGGTTAAAGAGCGCCATCTCCAAGTTCAGCGATGCCTCTGCAGATATCCTCCTGTCAGAGGGCGACAAGATCTGGTTTGGAAAACACGTAATAAAGCTATAAAATGTTTTACAACCGTTTTATCTCAGCCATTTTAATCAAGCGTGCAAAATTAACTTCTCAGCTTTACACCTTTATTTTATTTGTAATACTCGCAACCTTTTCTATAAAGTTGGAAAGATTTTGTATTTGATATTGACCCATAAAAATATATGTAACATGCGTTATGTTAACTGTTGTTTGCCTCTGTAGTACCTGACTGTGAGAGAAACACCGGGACACACGAATGGGTGCACAACCTTCGTTGCAGCAGACGAGAGCATGGCTTTCACCGGGGATGCTCTGCTCATCCGAGGCTGTGGCAGAACAGACTTCCAGCAGGGTAGGCTCATGTCCTGACTCTGTTACTTTTAAGGGAACCGTCATTGTATACAAGTTCTGCAAGTTTGGAACCCTAAAGCACTTGAGTCAAACAGATGAATTACCTAATTACCTTGTCAGTACGTTTAGAGGCAGCCTTTTATTGAATAGTTTAAGTTTGGATTTGGAAACTATTTGGAATAAATGAAAGGGATAATGTTCACTAAGCTTGTATTTACACTTTAAGATAATTAGTAGTGCTGTTATTGTTTAAACCTCTGCAATATGAATATCAATTTCTCGTCACAGGCTGTGCAAAATGCCTTTATGATTCAGTTCACGACAAGATCTTCAGGCTGCCTGATGACTGCCTTGTCTACCCCGCTCATGACTATTTAGGTTGGTTAAAAACTTGATGTCTGAAATTATATGGAATTTAAAATAAATAAAATAATGTGATGGAAATAATTCTTACTTTAGAGAATTTACGATGCAAATGTTGTTATAGAAGATTAATATTTAAAAAAAGCCAACTTCTGCATCCAACCATATTAATGGAAGGTTGAGTGGAAGGAAGAAATGTAAAGGTGTCAGTTGTAAAAAAAAATATTTTAGAGCCCTTTCTTCCTAACATGTCAATGTGTATAATTAATCTACTGAACACTATAATCTATACCTCTAATCTATGTTCTACTGTAGAATTATGCTTTTGTATCGAATTGTTGCACAGATTGTACTTTAAAATAGTTTACTAGTATATCATAGTAGATCAGTGAGGTTCTAAGTTTTAATTATACTGGGCTGTTTGTGTTCTTGTGAATCAGGTCAGACTGCCTCCACGGTTGGCGAAGAACGCAAGTTTAACCCTCGCCTGATAAAGTCTAAGGAGGAGTTTGTGGAGATCATGAACAACCTGAATCTCCCAAAGCCGGATAAAATAGGTACCCAAACACTGTTGTGTTACCATTCAACCATCATTACTTACAGGTTCCTGTGACGTCAAAACTACATATCTTTAATAATGTCTTTCCTTTTACTTTTACAGATATCTCAGTGCCTGCCAATCTAGTTTGTGGACTACATGGACTCTGAAAGCATAGTAAAAAAAAAAAAAAAACGCATTTAAAAACAATCAGTGACATACACACAGAATGATTTATGGTTAAATATTTGGTCCAGCAGACTTGACCACTACAGCTTACCATAAAGTGCTTATATGCTTATTAATTTATGTGTGTGAACACCTGTTATTGTTTTCCGTGCAGCTAATGACGTAGCTGTAAATGCGCTTAAAATAAACTTTTATGGGATGTAATATGGGAGTAAAATAAAATAGTTTCAATGCCCTTTGTCTATACAAATACAGTTTATGTATTGTGCTGAACATGTTTTGTATACTCTGTACAGCTATAATGAAATGTAACATAACTGCAGGAATGAATGAACCGAGGACATTTTTAACCGGGGAAATAAATGCTTGCATATTTTGCTTTAGTTTTCATGTTGCTTTACTTGTTCAGGCGGCTTTTTTTCATCATCTACACTGCTGACTGTCCAAAAAAAACATTAAAGGAGTTGTAATGGCCTTGGCTCTGGAATGGATGAGCTATGAATAGAGGGCCATTGGCAAACATAGAAAATAGTGGTTCTTTCAGTCTTTTGACTCAAAAACGTCAACCTATTCCAAATTCTCTGAGGTCCGTATCAAAATAAATCTGTTTTTAAAACATTTTAGTTGTCATAATTACAAAAACGGTTGACAACATACCTTTATAAAGGGTGTAAGGTTCCACAGTGTTATAACAAAGTCACCAACATTATCATTTATTGCTCCAGACTTCTGTTACAGTGGAAGTGAATGTTCAGAATCTTTTCAGATGTTTAGCCTAACGTGTTAACGTCTAAATTTTAACCACTCCAGTTTGATACATGTCTATGCTGACGATAAAAGTGTGATGTAATAACCATCAGATAATTGCAGTTATAAAGATAAAACAACATAATTCACTTGCACACTTTGTTTTTTTTCTTCATTTCATTTTAATGTTGCAAGCTGTATTTGCAGCTGTCGATACTGTCATTATTTACTTTACTGGTCATCAGACAACTTCTTCTCCCGGATTCTGTTAGAACAATCTAGTTTGTCAAAGTTTCAACCATATTGCTGAAAGGTTGAAGACTGTCGAGTTACTTCTTTATTATTCTATTCACTTAATGCGGTCTACCTTTACAACTACAGAGCATGATGCTTCTACCAACTATCTGTTAAAGTGTTTTTAAGTGTTACTCCTCGATTAACAAAGATGCTGAATCGGTTTAAGCGATTTTATTTTATTTTTTAATTTATTTTCAATCAGCTGAGATAATTGGATAATTGTGTTAAATTGCTTTTAATCTCTGTAAAGCACTTTGTGGTACACCTTACTGTTTGAAAAGTGCTTCTCAATTCAAATGCATTTGTAAACGTAACATGGCCTCCAGCGCGGTTTTATCATTCCATATGTGGAAAACTATTATTAAAAAAAAAAGGAAAAGTGATAAATGTAGTTGGTACTTAGCCCAACGATGATAAACCATGCTCGTACAGCTTGCTTTTGTTTGCACAACTAGGCAATTTGTTCACAGACTAAAGCTCAGATTAGGCACATTTGAACTCATGGTGTTGAGTTAGTGAAGTTTTTGTTTGTTTTAATATTACTATTCTTGATTTAGATGATAATGGTACCAACAAACACAACAGTGACACATTAGTGATGTTGCATAACTTATAAAAGTCCTTATAGTAGTGGATTAATTATCGACCTTTATGGACAGCAGCTGCCTTTACAACCCTAGTGATAATAAAAACACCAGCTCGCGAAGATTAAAAGCGAAATAACAATGACAAAGCAGTTTTCTGGTTAGTTTTGGCCCAGCCTGCTTTTGGCGTCCAGCGCTCCGTGGAGATCACGTGGCCGGCGAATGGGCGTGGCATGGATCATTCCTCGGAGATCACGTGGCTGTTTGTGGGCGTGACTTGAACAACCAGGAGCGTCTCTAGTCATCTGTCTACCTTCGTATGGGTCCACTCTGATTCCTGGGAGGATTCTGTCCACCTGCTGTGAGTAAACAAAAGGTCAAACCGCTCCAAGATGGCGAAGCCCGAAACACCGATGATCAGACAGGTCTGCAGAGTTTTTAACTTCCTTTTCTGAATCTGTCTGATGTTATGACCTGTTTAATCAGGAAGTTGTTAGTTTACTGTGAATCCATAACAAACTTCGGTTTAGCTTTGATTGTTATTATTGTTAATCTTCCTTTTATAAATTTGATGGGAATCAAGTTTGGATTTAGCTGTTAAGAAAAGCTCAGATTATATAGCTGCTGTTGTCCCTTTATCATCATGACATTGCAGTTAGGATTGTTCCTGTCTCCAAAACAATTAATCAGTTTGATATTGACATGTTTCTTTTTTTGTCGTTATTTGTTTCAGCTTCATGCAAACCGATGCTGTCTAATGTAAAAAGCAAAGACCCTAACGTGGCCCCTGCTTGTTAGATGCAGACTGTTGATATCGGCCTCTTGTTTTTCCTGTTTAGCTCTTCGAGTCAGTGAGTTGCACCTACACCTACCTGCTTGCAGACAAAAGCACCAAGGAGGCGGTCATCATCGATCCTGTGCTGGAGACCCTGGACAGAGACGTGAAGCTTGTGCAGGAGTTGGGGCTCAACCTGACAGTTGGAGGTATTAGTGCAAGCTTAAATTGTCTGGATGTGTAATCATATTTGGACATTACTTCATAACTTTCGCTCCTCTATGTTCTCTGATTGAACATTTTGCTCCACTTTTTAACCGTGTTAATTTTGTGATTGCCAAGGGTATAAAGGTACATTAAGAAAGTTAAATACAGACACTTATCTTGTGTAGGAGATCACTCTTGAGGCCTCAATAAGAAAATCATAGCAGTTTGTGTTCATCAGCAAAGTAAAAACTAAAATAAATGCAGATGCTAACATGGTGGAAAAATCCTACATAAGGAAAGTATTTACACTGTGACACAGAACAACATTACAAAAGATGGAAAAAAATACATATTACTGTGATTTTAAAAATGAGATTGCATTCAAAATGTACTTTGTTTATGTTAAATAAATAGGTTGGTAATTATAGAAAACCCCTTTTCTGTGTATTTTCTTGGCATAATGAAAAGCAAAAACTAAAATAATGTATAATGTGACATTTATAAATGATATAAAACTATTAATATTTACAACAGATTTTAAGTATGTTAATTATCAGCTTAATACTGTTTCCGTTCTTGCATAACCCGAGTTCTTGAGAATCATAAAAGTAGATGGCCTTGTCTGTACAAGGGCATTAGTGGATCTTCCTTGACACAGACAGAGATTATTATCAGTCTTTTAATTACTGTTGCCTAGACAACACTTCAGTAGCGGCTGTTGTGTAATTGAACATCGCCCCATAGCGCTGTTAGACCTTCCTCCTTCAATAAAATATTGAAGTATTGTCAACTCTGCTCATTTGCAATAAATCACTTCTAATAAAAGATAACAGAGACCACTACATATTGTGTGTGTTTCTTTTTGTGATGTAGTGAACACCCACTGCCATGCAGACCACATAACCAGCACTGGAATGATGAAGAGGAAAATCGAGGGCATGAAGAGCGCCATCTCTAAAAACTCCGGAGCCTCAGCGGATATTCAGCTGTCAGAGGGGGACGAAATCACGTTTGGAAAACACGTAACGAGAACACAAATTTTTTTTAGCCTCTTGTCAAAGGTTTTATATCAGTATTCTTTGAACATTTTTTTAATGCATGGTAAACTGTAAGAAATCGTAGCAGAAATAACTACAAAATAAGATTTTAACAAACAAAAACTCTTCAACTGATATATGTTGTTGCTGTTTTTTTCTCTGAACTCCAGCGTCTGATAGTGAGGGAAACACCAGGACACACTGATGGATGCGTAACCCTGGTGTTGGGGGATGAGAGCATGGCTTTCACTGGGGACGCTCTGCTCATCAGAGGCTGTGGGAGGACAGACTTCCAGCAGGGTAGGCGTTCTGCTCTTTACTTCTCCTTACTCACTTGTGCTGGATATGTCTTCGGCTACTGTATGCCTTAATATCGTTCAGGGATCAATAAAGTATCTACCTACCTGGCTCAAAAACAGGTTTCAGTTCTTAGACGTGTAATACACAAAACTGACACATGGGGGCGATATTGCATAGAACAAACACAGTAGAACAGTTTAGTTTGGCACCAATGTTTCTTTTCAGTTTGCATTCATAGGTGAAACATTTTTTTCTGCGTGTATATTGTATATTTTAATCTTTTTCCGTCTTTTTTAGGTTCTGCTAGAAGGCTTTACCAGTCCATCCATGAGGTGATCTTCAAACTGCCAGAGAACTGCCTCCTCTACCCAGCACATGACTACAAAGGTTGGTTGAAAACACACATAATATTTTCTTAAAAGTGCCTCCTATCTCACAGAAACTGTCAAACTACCCCTGGAAACTTTTCTAGGCTGAACTGAAGTTTATTTTTATTATTCAGAGGAGTTATTACACTGTTATTGTGCTTAAATGGTTTATTTTTTGGTGTGCTAAAGATTCTGTACAAGGCCTAATGCAGCAAATATGTTACTAATACACTAACTAAGATGGTTGTTGGGAATTTCTTCCTAAATTGTGCTTTTATAATGTATGTTTTAATTGTTTTCAGTATAAACTATTTTTGTTGTTGTTTTCAGGTCAGACGGTTACTACAGTTGGTGAGGAACGCAAGTACAACCCCCGTTTAACCAAGAACTTGGATGAATTCGTGAAAATCATGGACAACCTGAATCTTCCTGACCCCAAGAAAATTGGTACGTGAACATTTACTGTCCCACCATTATTGTCTGATGTTAGACACTGATTACTGTACTATTATGACTACTTAGACTTAATCGGTTTTAACAATTGAAGTGACAACAATAGATTGGGGAACAGTTGTAGGTTTGAGAGCGATGACAAAAATAGGATATTTTAAGATGTTAACCAAAACTTCCATTTCATTATACTTTTCTTCACATGTGCTCACCAATTTTTCCCTGTGTTGCGTAACCCATTTAGATTAGCTTTTGAAATTCTTTTAATTTTAAAAGTGAAGCATAAAAATGTATACTTAAGACTTTTATTATGAAGCTGTGAAGGAAGTTGTCTCGGTTCATCTGTTGTCTAACTGCTTCACATAAGAAACATATTATTTTGTCTATTTTGGTGATTATGAACAGACCATCAGATAAAACGATGGTAATTTAAGTTGGTAACACATGGGATGCTTTTGCTTGTAAACAGGATGTAAGCCCTGATAAGAGTGAGAACAATCCTAAAAATATAAAGTTACTTAAGTGATGAGGAATTAGATACCTAACTCTGTTTTGTTTTCCTAGTATCAGTGTTTTTTGTTGTTGTTTTTTTACAAATGCTTTTGGTAAATTCATAAATTGGCATGCCATGTAATATTTGGCAGCATAATGGGAAAGCTTTTCAATATTATATTAAATTCAAATTGCTTACATAAAGCTATAAATTCTTGACTTAATTGTTTTTCCTTTTACAGATATTGCGGTGCCTGCTAACCTGGTTTGTGGACTGCAAGACTTGTGATGACCCAGCAGGAAAGAGCGTTCTGTTAAATCCATCGACGTGACACTATAGTGACAAATATTCACTTGTTTTACCAAAGCTAATCGAAATGATCTTTTGTTTGTTTAAAGTTTATTTGTTGCTGTTGCCTTTAGATGTGCAGCTAATAAAGTTGTTTTTTAACTGTTTATAAAGAAAAATATATATATATATCAAATGTAAAATTATTTTGTATAATAGTCGGAGGGAGGAATTATTACAGTTCTATATTTGTTTTGAGATAAACTTTATTCTCCACACTGTTCCATGGTGGTGCATTTTAGACCCTTATGATTCACTAGAAATTAGGTTTATTGTTTACTTTAACTGACTTCTTCCATTAAGGCCTTTTCTGAAAGTCTGTACTCTGCTATTTGCACTCACATACACTCTCACAATTAACAGAGGGTTAACAGCCAGGGTGCAGGATGATAAATCACCACCTTATAAGGAACTTATATCTATTTGCACCATTTGAGAGGGTGACACAGCCTGGCAGCCTTTTCCTAACAAATATAAACATGGCAGAAAGCTGCAGTCTCATTTTGTATTAAAAGGTGTTTTGTGTAGCAGTCAGATGTAAGTACACGTTGTTCCACTACGTTTGTGGACCCAGTGCCTTTTTTTAACTGCAGGTTTCACTTTTAATTGTAACCAAACTGGAATCGTTTTGCACTTGTTTATCTGATATCAGTCTACTGGTCCTTTATGAATAAACTGCATTGAATTAAATCACAAACCGCCCTCAGATTGTGGGTGAATGTGAAATCTCCTTTAATGCTCAGCTTTTAATTAGTTTAAAACATTTCCGGTTCCTCTAATGAAAAAGTTGAACTGGAGTCAGCGTTGTCCGTACGCTTTTCCTGATCTCATGTAAATTGATATATTAAACCCACACAAGCAACACCCACCAGCTGCCTCTGCATTTTGAGACAAACAACATTACACA
Source organism: Orestias chungarensis (assembly GCA_032876305.1). Taxonomy (NCBI): domain Eukaryota; kingdom Metazoa; phylum Chordata; class Actinopteri; order Cyprinodontiformes; family Cyprinodontidae; genus Orestias; species Orestias chungarensis. Next base: position 2,234,867 of record JAVLVB010000513.1, on the reverse strand, counting down.
GCCTTTTGGTCTTGTCTTTTTGTATTGGCAGACTGACACCAGTATAAGGCATGCCTGTGAGATCGCTGTCGCCCGGGCTGAAGTTCTATTTATTCCCATGTAAAGTAGCCTCCTCTCATTTAGTTTTTTGAGATGAAGTGTGCCAGCTGTCCTTTCACCACGTCTATGTCGCCCATCTGCCAGCACCCCTTTAGTCCCACTGCCATGCCATAGTAAACTGGCAGCACTTGCTTTTATTTTTTTCTCACGCCATCCACATGTCACTGGAGACAATCTGTTACTCATTGAGAAGAGAAAAAAAAAAAGTTGTAAGAGGCCAGTCAGGGTGAGAGAAGTCCTCAGAGTGAAGAGGGCAGATTTTCGAAAGACAACAATGACGCCGTTTTTCTGTCTGCGTTGTTTTAGAGTCGCATTGCTCGGGTACTCGAGGGCAAGTTCATGGTAAATATATATAAGGTGTCTTCGTCTCATGTCTGCTGATTGCAAAACTTCCTCGGAAGAACATGAGAGTTGTTACAAAAAGCCTGGGTTTAAACCAACGCTCTGATAAAACTGGGTGCCTTAGTTTGTTGAATGTTCCAGTTCGAACATTTTAAATGCCTACATAAATACAAACATAAACTTTCAGTGTTAAAATTATTATTTGAGATGCCATTGTATTTATGCAACTAATGCACTGGGCAACGTTTATATGAGGTCTCCATCAGGAGTTTTCACAAAATTTCAGGCAAGATAACAAAATAACTGGACTGTTTTACATCGGAGCAAAAAGATTTTGATGGAGAGACTTTATTGCAGAAATGGCTGCTCAGACAATACAACATAACCTTCTTAAAGGACATTGGCGTTGATAAAGTACCACATCCGAGCATATTACCAGAAAGTTGAGTGGAAGGTAAAATTCTTCTTAACCATTTAAGTATATTCACAGTTCTCTAAAAAACACCATAGGCATACATACCTGGAACAAATGTTTCACTTGTCCTTGTGGCTTTCCTAGCCACTGGGTACGACGTTTCTGTATTAGAAATCCTTCATCCGGCCATTTTCTGACCCGCTTTGCCTTGTGGGGTCCAAGGGATCTGCTGGTTTATCTCTGTCATCAGGCGGGATCGCCAGTCCATCACAGTGCAACGAAGAGACAGACAGAACAACGATGCATGCGCAAACTCACAGCTTAGGACCATTTAGAGAATCTACTTCAGGGGTGCCCATCGGTCGGTCGCATGTCATTGAAGGAAGTAGACGGCCTTTAAGTACGCAAACACACATTTGCGTTTGCTTCCTTAGCGAACTACTGTGTGGTGTTGCAGGTCTCCTAGTTTCTCCAGCAGAGGCGGAGCTAGAGGAGCCTGGAGGCCGGGGTACCAGCGAACCCCCCTGAAGTATGCATAAGCATGTATTTATAGACTCCTCTGGGTCTACCTGGGTGGCAGCAGGTAAATGTTGCCCTGCAGAGCAAGAAGCGCCTGCGTCTTTCTGCAAGGAGCTTGTAGCTTTCAGTGCATTGATTGTCTCTCTCGCAGCAGAGAAACTCTAAAGATGACCCAGTTACTCTACACCTGAATACCCTCCTGGGTACTTTTGTTTTTTGTTGTAATATTAAACAGAATATTGGCAGAGATCCCGGATGATACCAACACATTTTCCCAGAGCAGACACCATACCTGCATGCAGGGCTGGAAACAACCCCCCCACCCAGCAGCGATCCTTTGTTTAACCCTGCGGTGGATGGACCTCACTCACCCTCGCGACAGGTTGTCGGTTTGACTCCTCCACCCCCGCCCACGTGACTTCCTGGGTCGGCCTCATCTCCTCACCTGCTCACCTGCTGCTGATCACCGAGCCGTCAGAGAGAGAGGAGAGACGGGAGAGAGAGGACAGACGGGACAGATAGGAGGGAGAGGACAGACGGGACAGCAGACAGAGAAGCTGAGAGAAAGTGGACCAGCTTATGAGGAAGTCTCCGCGTCTTCCAGGTACAAGTCTTTATTTGTTGTTGTTGTGTCCACAGACTGCAAAGTGTTCCTGAATCAATAGTCCTCTTCCAAATACACGGTGAAGCTCTTCGGTTCTGTTTATTTCCTAGTGTCTTTCTACTTCTGCTTGAAGAGGGAAAAGTGCTGTAGAGTCTTTAGAGGAACCCAAAGCTGAGCTGGATCTACTTCTGGATCTCTTATCTCTCTCAACTAAATTTGTGCTTATCAAAGCTTGTCCCATGACATTTTTTAAGTACACACACGCACACACACACACACACGCACACGCACACACACACACGCACACACGCACACACACACACACACACACATCCCCCCTCCTGTGTTTACAAAGACCTTGAGATCTGTGGCCCTTTATCTCTCCATCGGCACTGGATGGGTAAACTGTGTGTGTGTGTGTGTGTGTGTGTGTGTGTGTGTGTGTGTGTGTGTGTGTGTGTGTGTGTGTGTGTGTGTGTGTGTGTGTGTGTGTGTGTGTGTGTGTGTGTGTGGGAGACCAGGCTGAGGTAGGATTGTGAGGATTTGCTGTCTGGGAACTTCTGCCTTTAGCCTTGTATTTTCTATTGTATTCATTTTTTCAGTTGTCCCTCAGACACACACAGAAGTCTCGATTTGATTGCTACTGGACGAATCTGTGTCTGATCCGCCTGCATTATTAATGGATTACCCTTCGTTGAATCACAGCTCTCACAGACAGACCCAAGGAATCTCTGTGAGTACCGTTGTCCCTCGGTGAAAGGCTGAGAATGTCATTGCTCGTCTTCTTTTATAAGTTTTTAGTACCTGTATGAGTGCGTTGGATGATGTGCAGAACTCCTGCTTAGCTTTTCCAACAGGTTCTTCATATAAAACGTCCCTTTGTGGACTTCTACCAGATCCACCTTGCAGATGTTATGTCCCTGTTTCTTTTCTTGAGCTGATTTTCCTCATCTCTCAGTATACTGTATAGAATGCACCTAAACCTGTTGTGGGACCTTGTTAACATTGGTTTGTTTTGAGTGAACAATACGGTTAAAATTGTAGGGTGTTGGTTTGCAGCCTGAGGAGGAACCTGTATTGTGGCTGTAGGGCTTTCTTGTCAGATGAAGTTACTAGATCTATTGTAATGTATTCTTAAAGTAGTCCATTTGTGTATTAAGCCATTAAAATGACTACTTCAAATCTTTCCATGGTTTTGTTCTGTTTTCACTTCAAGCTTTTATTTTTATTTTTATATTTGCACAAAATTAAGTCAGACAAAACAGTTTTTACCTGCTTTAAGCCTGATTTCTATTGTTTTAATTGTGTTAAGGTACCTAAACACTAAAGAAACAAACATGGTTAAACACAAAAGGACGTGTCAGTTTTTGCAAGCTTGTTTTTTTCTGCGCGTTTGCCTGAAGCTGAGATTCCCATGTGGTGACTAAACTGGTGAAATGGTTGCATTGGTTATTCGTTTCCAAGTCAATAAACACGGCTTGCATCACAACTCTTTAAAGCAGTATTTCAACTTCTGTAACTCCTTGAAGTGTTTTGATCTTCACTGCCATCGATTATGATTCCTTTTTATGGCTGACATATTTGCCAAGATGTGATGTTTTAACTCCTTTCTCATATTTTGTCCAGTTACAACAGCCCTGAAGGTATTTTATTAGGATTTGAAATGGCAGAGCAACATATAAGCATGCATAGTTGTGAAGTAGACAGAATCTGAGTGTGTGGTTCTCAATATTTTTATATGAAACCAATACAAATGAAGTGTGGTGTATGGGGATAAAGTATTAAGCAGAGTTAGGGTAGGAAACCATATTGGATATATGGAGATTATTAATCACATAAGCATCCAGTGCACTCATTATGGACTGACAGGCAACCAAAGCTGTAGATATATAATACTAATTGAATAGTTTAAAAAGAAAAAAAGAAAAACATTGTTGACCGAAAGTAAAAGGGAATCCTGTTTAGAGAGATTTTATTTAAAAGCAATCCTAAAACTAAATCTTTTAAAACCCACAAAACAACCCTGGGATAGAAGTAAACCTTCTAACAGTAAATGGACTCTAACCACACAGCCGGAGTTACTGTTTAGGGCAGGGGGGCCCAATATGTCGAGAGGATTGCTGGTCGATCGCACGGCATTAAAGGGAGTAGATGACCGCAACCATCCTTCCGTTTGTCCTTTGGTTCACATACCGGGCACCAAACTGATGCGCTTTTAAATAAGCAAACTCACTCTAACTCTACGTTAGTTCTGCGTTAGCCGATTTAGCAAACTACGGTGTCGCGTAGCGAGTCTCCCAGTCTCTCTTAGCAGAGGCGGAGCTAGAGGAGACAAACTTATGTGTTATAGATTAAATTTAAATTCAATAAAATATACAATAAAAATCATTTATTTTTATATATATATTATTATTTATTTTTTTGTTTGTTTGTTTTGTTTTTTTGTGGGGGGGTATATCTCTTATGACTGGTCATGTTTTGAGTAGCTGGCAAGCTTAAAAAGTGTGGGTACCCCTGGTTTAGTAGTTTAAGTCAGTGGTTACTTGACTTTTCAACTTTTAATCTACAAAAAAAAGAAGAAAAAAGATTAAGAAGGTCATGACTCATGTTCAAGGTTGAGTGTGCAGCCATGGTTACAGTAATTTAAAACAACTGTACAATGAAAACACAATGAGTATCATCAACTACTGTATTAGCCACCACAGCACTTTGATATTTTTAAGCCCTTTTTTCTTTTAAAACCTTTCTAAATTGTGTATTGTTTCTTTTTTTCCTCTTTTTTTTTAAATTTAGGTTCATTTCTAAAAAGGACCTCAACTCCACAGACTTACAACTGTACTGTGTCCGATTGTGGGTTATGAAGGCCCAGTCAAAGTCCAGACCTAAACCCAATTGAGATGTTTTTCCATCAGATAAAGTGCATTTAAATTTCACCGTGTCAATAAGTTGGACAATGAAAGCTTTAAAAAAGTACTGTAACCAAAAATAAGCATTTGGGCTTAACGTGCAGTATCAAAGTAATCTCTTTAGGTTACTTTTGTTTATCAGAAGGATATTTGCCAATTTTGTTATTGACAAACATGAGGACTAGGCTTATTTTATGTAAAGAAGGCTTGTCATTATGAACAAGACAGATGTAAATGCGTTGTTACCGTCTAGACTGATTTTTATTGGTGTGTCCACTTGCCAGAGGCTACAGTCTGACTGAGTTAAAATTGAAGTAACTATTAGAGTTGGAAGATTTTGTTGCGTCACTAATGGATCTGTTGCACAATCACCACCTGGGCGTTTTGTTGCATTTTGTCACCATTTTTTCTCATGATGGCGGCGACTGCTTAGTATCAAGGGCTTGACAAGAGTTTCTTCTGGTCGCACACATTCCTAGTCATGACGGTTTACTGGCCCTGGGGACTGAGCCAGGAGGAGCTGCATGCAAAAGGTCCAGAGGTCGCTTCAGAGACGTTCACCATATTTGTTCTGTCGGCTTAATGTTCATGCAAAGTTTCATTTTCATTCCTTTTAAGGAAGCAGCGTTGCCCTTTGTAAACATTACACCACATTTAATGAACAGAAATGAAACTCATTATAAATGGGATACAGGGCTAAATTGGTTTCTTTCTTTTTTTAAAGCTTGCTGTTAAGTTTCTAAAGAACAAGGGATTAAGTAAAATGATGAAGATGAAGTTGATAATCATGAAACAAGTAAAAGAAAGAACATTCATTTATGCTGTGAAAATGTGACAAACACTGTTGTTTGTTTGGTATTTCATACGCCTTGAACAGAAAACTTGAAATGACTGGAGATTTGCTCCATTTTAGTGAAGCCAAAGGTTGTTAATTGTGGCCAGAAAATATAATGTGCAACAAAATTCTAAGGGCTTAATAGCAACATTTGCTCTCTTGTCTTCTACAAGTAAAAGGCAGTTGGTTGGAGGAACTACAGACATGTACAGCAACCACATTTAATCATATGTGTTAATCCTGCTCCTCTGCTGTTTTATAAAACTGATTCTTATTAAACTTGAGTTCTGCAGAAACTCCTGGGTTTAAAGAGTTAAAAGCAAAAGATGACAAATTTATCACGATAGCCTTCTAATTTAAAACTATTGCAGTCAAAGTACTTCTCAATCGGTCACAGAACAGTTTTGTTTTGTTGTCAAAAAGCAGGAACGCATCAGCTCTTTTATATGTATGATTTTAAGACAGTCATCATATTACTCCTAAGATCTACTTATACCTTTAAGCTTCCATGTGAACACAAACCTTCTGGCTATTGTTTGTATTTTTAAAGGTCAACATGATCCACAGATTACTCCCTTTTAGAGCATAGTAATGAAAGATTTCAACACTTTTATACTGGCTTTTACCAGGTGCGTCCGTTGCTTTTTGTCATTAGTTTTTTTTTTTCCTTCCCTACAGTCGTTACGACCCAACTTAGTTCATCTAAATCACTCGGACCCATCTCACTTTCCTCATTGAGGGGAACAGGAGGACTTTCTGTGTAAATATATGGATGTTTTATCTAAGCCTATCTTCTTTAGGCGGCCAATTATGCTCACATGTTCCACTTGTGACATGTTTGCCTATAGTCCCCCCCTCACTGAATGCTTGGTGACAGGCTGTAATCAGCATTCACACCCACACCGAGCATCCCATCGTTTCTGCTCCTTTGTCCTGTACGGATGTAGTGGAGCATTATTGTTGTCACTGTTGGTGCTGTATACACAATTCGGTGTCACCCTTCAATGAATGGGCCCAGAGAGAGAGAGAGAGAGAGAGAGAGAGAGAGAGAGAGACAAGGTTTTGTTAGTGGTTTTTTCATCCTTCTCTCTGTTCAGGAGCCGAGGTGTGGCAACACTAGTGGTTTCATGTTCAGGGGATAAATGGCTCATACTTTGAATTGTGATTAGTCACAGGTTAAATACTGTGTACTCCAGAGTTTCTGAAAAGCGCAGTACAGTATGAGGAAGATGGACATTTTGTTTAATCTTGTAATATTCATCCATGGTCAACAATGGAAATCTTTAAATTAAATTAATTCTCCCATATTAAGGCAGAAGTACTGAAATTATTTGTGTGTCTAAGTGTCAAAGTATTGTCCCAGAATAATCAGACTGACGTTTTCTTCTGATAATTTATTATAATGCATCTGTTTTGAAAGTGCAATGGAAGACCCAGCTAATGATCGTTATGCTGGGAAATCTTTGACGAGGTCACTCACAACATTTGATACTTGAAATCACACCTATGGATGTAAGAGCTGATGGCCAAATTAGCCAGAGGGAGCGTTGTGCACTTCCCCTGGTGGGTTTTATTATTTCTTTCAAACAATGATCATACATACATTTTACACTGTTTACAAAAGAGACGGGTTCCGTGTGCAAGGGATGAATCCTTTTAAAGTAGGTGCAAAAATGTATGAATCAAGCCCAGAACAAATGCTAATACTATCGCCTCATGGGAAAACAGCATTATGTGGAGATTTGAATCAGCCTTCCTAAAGGATAAAGGGCCTAAGCATAACTCCAAACTATGATAGTTAAAATGTCTTTTACAGTCAACTGATTGTAAATCCTTACTGTTGGCAACAAATAATATTTGTGACTCAAGCTGAAAAGGTGTGTTGGATCAAAGCAGCAAAGAAATCTGACTGCTTTACTAGTTCTGTCTGGATGAAGAGGCTGAAATGCCAGCAGTCTATCATTGCGAAGTTTTGTGGGAAGATACTCAAAGTGAAACCCAAGCTTCACAGTTGCTGAGATAAAACGTCCAATCAAAATTTGCATCCATGCAATTCATCGGGACTCCGATATCTGAAGAAGATGATTAGGCTATGACAGTTGTGATTGTGTATTGTGTAAACTCTTAACTCTAGTTTTCATCTCCCACCCGTCTTCTCGTCCTTATTTAAAACCACAGTGGCGTTGTCATAATTTACGGCTCTGATTATTTCACCTCTTTCAGACAGGCGTTACTCCCACTGAAACTTCCCTGACCTTTCTGGATCAAACCCGAGCTCACGGCCTTTTATATTGTGAATGTGTCAAGCTCCAGTGGAGCCTTGCATTGAAGGAACCAGTGATAAGAGTGACTGATGTGAGGACATGGTGAGATAATCTGACATGGACAACATTCTTTCCCTCCCTGCTCCAAGTGCTGTTGAACTTGCGTCACTCCCTCGCTCCGGTGTGACCGTGTGTGTTTCTGTTGTGACGGTTTAGTTTTTCTTGGGTACGGTTGATTAGTCTTCAAATTAACATGGATTTAGTGTGGTTTATGTTTTATTTGATCCGTTTTGAAAGCCAAAGCTGTTTCTTTTTAGTTTCTTGGGATTGCCCAAGGCTTTCCTGCATGGCCAGCACACAAACTTGGATGCTCAGCTGCACCTCCGTTCACTGTTGTTCTGCTATCTAATTCTCCAGAGGCACTGCATGTCCTGCAATCAAATCCAATTTTGGGCACACAACTTTGATTTGTTCTGTCATCTGGCTCTCTGGCTGAACTTTGTCTTCACTTTTTCTGCATGATCTGCTAATTTCGGTATATTTACTTCACTTGTTGCTGTTTCAGTCTGTGGAGGGTCTTTGGGGCATCGCATCAGGACTTCTAATGCTTTTTTGTTTTCATTTGAACACAGCGGTATGTTAGCATCCAACGGTGGACTTTACCCCTGACTAACTCCCCGTCATGTGCTAACGTTGATAGAGTATCTAACTGGACTTTAGTTGGAGGTCAAACACTTGTACCGATGTTTGGATAATGATGTGTCTCAATTTGACTTTGTCTCTCTCACATTCCAGATACTGCAGCGCCGACTGTTTTTCATGGCAAATGTAATGTTTGGGTCAGTGTTTGCCTTTGAAATAATCATGTAATGCTAAAGCTTGTTGTAGTGCAAGCACAATTGTTTTAGTATGACTTCTGAGATAGTAAAAACTGGTCCTGACGAGAGGACATTTTAATACAATAGCTTCTACCTGAGAAAACCAAACTTTCATGACGGAAAAACATTTAGTTTTTACGAAAAACCCAACTGGTTTTGTTGTGAATTTCAGAAATACTGTCTAAGAATTTTTATTTTCAGTTCTAAAATGAACATGGATTATGCTTAACGTAGTTTATTATTACCCCTTCTAATGGATTTGATCGTTCTACTCTTGATGGCTGAGTTGCTAAGAACTTGATAGTCACCTCATAACCACGGCTGTTAGCTGTTTATTAAGCTTCAACATTAAGGGTAAGCTGGACCACAAGCTGCTTAAAAAAACATCAGTTCTCCTCATTACCATACCTTTCACTACAATTGCAACAAAAATACTACAAACTAAAGTAAAGATAATGGAAACAAATAGATTTGCTTACATAAACATTAGAAGAAATCAAAGAATGTCAATAATCATGATGTTTTAGTTATTTTCTGCATTTCTTCTTATTGTTGTACTTGTGAATATTAGTCCAGTTGTCTATGAACACCATGACATTTTTAGGTATGGTATAATAGAAGAATAATTATAAATAGATCTATGACGGACATGTTCTCTTTAACTACATTTGCACAAATTTCCGCTTTTCTAAATGTATTTTTCTGGAAGGAATATCTTAAGATTTAGCAGAATGGATCAGTTCTGCTAAATGTTTCGTGCACATCCCCTCTAATCAGTTTGTTGTGTGCAAGTATTCGTTGGCCAATTTATTGGGTAAATCTAGCTAGTGCTGGAAATGACCCCTGTCTCGATTGTTTAAGATTATTGTCCAAGTTGACTTAATGGCATCAATTAATTGTGCACATTTTTCTGTTAAACACTGACAATGTGAATCTTCTGCTTCCCCTACATCCTGAGATGATCTGTTGGTTTGATATGGATTGATTGCAGTACAGTGAGGTAATTGTTTTAATTTTATTTAGAAAAGTACTTTCAGTTAAGTCCATTTCATGTTTTAAACCAACACCAAAGAAGTTTCAGTTTTGGTTGATTTTGGCGAGCCAGTGTGGACAAAAGCGGTAGTGTTTTGGCCTGAAGGAAGACTTTATTTCCCATGAGGACTTGCGCACAGCGTTTTAAAATCCTGATCTCCCGGTCGCCTGCAGTTGCATTGAAGTACATTTCTGTTTCCAGTGTCTGTGTGACGGATGAATAGCGATAATACATTTAACTGTGGTGAAACAATGTCATATGATGATGTTGAAGATAAGAAACGGGGAAAGTAACGCATGCCGTAAAGCAGTCAGCACATTTGTAGATGTTTTTTGTGGCAGGGTAAAAGGTTTTTAAAACAACAGTTTTTGCTTCCTCTATTTGTTGTTTCTAAGGCGTATGACTTTGTTTTTGTCATTTATTGAATATTCTTGTTGTTCTGTCACAGAGCAGCATTATTGGCTTTTCCTCTTATGCGGTGTTAGTCATATTTATCTAAGTCAGTGATAACCGTATCAGACTAATAGGAAACGGGCAAGCATATTTTAGACATGTTCAGGTGGATAAAAGATGAGTCACACTTCTTTCTGTTGCTTGTGTGAGCTCTGAAATGCTCTATATGTAAAGATGGATGTACTATAACACTAACTACATTTTTGAATTCTCTCTGCAATTTGTTTTGTTGTCATTTTGTATGGATTCCATTTTACCATTTATGATTTGGAAACCCTTTTTAAATCTGCACAAATCTCTGCAGGTATTGATCTAAGATATTGATTTCATAATAGAGGGGAGGACAAAGCTATTGAAGAGGGACAAAGTTCATAAAACAAGAATACTGTGTTTTTCTCTCCCACTTGTTGGTTTTGGTTGTTGAGAGGACCACAGTTTAGTTTCTGCTTGCCTGCATGTTTGTGTGGGCAGAAACCGCGATTTGAGGGCGAAAGTCATGGAACAAATAACAAAAAGCATTATGTCGGCTTTGAGGAAGACAAATGTCCAAATGTTGGGAGACACTTTGATGTAACAGTCGGTAAACACAATGGTTAAAGATATCTGCCTCAGTGAATTCAGATAAATGCAACAAAAGCCCCGTATAACAATGCTATATTCAGATGTAGGATTCTTCATATATGAGGCCCCCTCCGCTGTTTAAGATCAAGGCTTTCAGCAGGAAAAACAAAACTGCCGTAACGCCTGTGTCCACACGCTGAGACCCTGAAATACACGCAACCGCAAACCACAGCACACATCCTGAAATCGCTCCGCTCTTTTGCTTTCACTTCAAAGTCAAGCGCTTTCTCTGGAAACCCAAGGGGATTTCTGTGTAAAGCTCCCAGCGTGCATCACAGTACTGTAATAGACCCTTAGCGTACCATTCATCGCCTTCCTAATACATGTGCTCTCGTCCTTACAGCACACGAGAGAAACACAGTAGATTACGAAAGACTTTACTTTCTTCTAGCTCTTTAACCTGTTTTAACTGTCTCCTTGGTTTAAGGCTGTAGAGATGCCGCAACACAACATGGAAAACTCCAGGAGCCAGTGGCAGCGGAGTCCGCAGCGACCGTGGATCAGCAGAGAGGCTGGAGGTCAGAGTCCCGCCTCCTCAGGGGCCGAGTCTGACACTGAGAGCAGCAGCCCGGAGAGCGAGAAGGTAACGTGTGGCTGTTTATGATGTTTAGGCAGAAGATAGTCGAAAACTGAATTCTGAATATTTATATGCAGGTTTTAAACATTGACTCAACAGGTCCAGACTTTGGTTGATTCACGGCTCGCATTTGATTTCTTAATAACATTTTTTTCTCTGTTTTTTACTTTCAGTCCTGCCTTAAGAAGCCGGCGTTGGGCTCACTCAGGGTATGTCCGTCGCCTTCAGTGCTTCAGAAACGAATTACGGAGATCGACCAGCAAAAGGAAGAACTGAAGATCGAGGTAAGAATCTGAAAATCCTTTTAAATGTCTCTGCATACAGATTGTGATTATTTATTATATTAGCAACCAAGCAAAGTATTTTTTTTCACTTGACCAACTTGATCTGACAAAATTTCAAGCATTGTTAAACAATCAACTAGTTCGTAGTGAACAAACCTTAGAGGACTTTATCTCAGTTCTTCTTAAAGGAACAATCTCTGGGACTCCCCCTGCTTTCATTTGTATCGCTGCTATAAACCGTAAACTGAACTCCTCCTTTTACCGCGTGTCTTGTTTTTGTTGTTAGGAGTCAGATGAACTCTGGTGAGATTTTCCTGGTGAAGAAAATATGTTTTTACGTTGCATAGCTAAACATGTTTTTCTAGGTTATTTAAACTGAAAACAGATTGGTTTTCAAATAACAGAATACAGACACTCTCATGATTCAGGCATTTTAAAAATGATTAGTTTTTTGTTAAAAAATTCACTGCTAAAACATAAATATAGAAAAATGAGGGGATTAAAAAAAACTATAATTTAATAACATAAAAATATGGCTTGTGAATTAAATGGATGCAAAAAAAATATCAAATATGAAGATTTAAAATCAATATGCTGGTTGGGACATTTATGTATACATGAATTACCTGGGGTGGAGTAAGAGTGGCAGCAGCTCCATCCAAGAAGCCTGGACTTCCCTCTCTCCACCCATTTTTGTCAGATGCTCCAAGAGAATCCAGAGGCTCTCCCAGGACAGCCGTGGGATATACTCTCTCCAGCGTGTCTTAGGCCTTACCCTGGGCCTCCTCCTGGTGGGGCAAACCCAGAACACCTAACCAGAGAGGCGTCCAGGATGCATCCAGATGCCCGAGCCACCTCGTCAGAGTGGAGGAGCAGCAGCTCTACTCTGAGCTCCTACTGGATATTCAGCCTATCTATAAGGGACTTTCCTCTGCTTCCACTTATTGGCTGCATGTATTCCTGATCTGTTTTTGTCAGTCAATTCCCAAAGATGACAGTTGGGAACGTAGATCAGCAGGTGGATTGAGAGCTGTACATTTCTGCTGATCTCTGTCTTCATCAGCAAGGAACCGTACAGCACCTGCATTGCTGCAAACGCTACACTGGTTCCATTTTTATATCACTCCTCATCCCCGACCCAGGGATTTAGCCTCTAGTTAATATTATTTAATCTTGGTTAAATATATGCTATAAGTAATATATTTGCTGTTTAACTGTATGAACTGGCAACACTGTTTTTTAAAGATGAACCAAAATAGGAGCTATTTTCTTCAAAAACTCTTAATGAAAACAAAAAACAAATGACTTCTCAAACAGCCCAAAGTCATTGTAAAAGAATGGATTCCTCTGACTGGCTCAGTGTCTGTTTGATATGATTCAGCCTGGTCAGCTCTCGCTTTCCTTTCAGCTGCAGCTGGAGATCGCCTTGCTGCAGGGAGAGCTGCAGACGGAGAAGAAGCAGCTGCAGAGACACGCGCAGAAGATACTGGCTTTGAAACAACATCAAGCCAAAGAGAGGGACAAACACAAAAAGACTGACAGGCTTAAGGTAAGTCACGCACGACTAACACCAGAGTCGTCTTTATTAACGTCTAATAACTAGTAGAAAACATGTCCTCTGCACTAGGATTACAAAACAAATAATTCAAGTTATTTTAAGGGATTCCAGAGAAACATAAATGAACCATTAACATCAAAACCTGATGGAGTAAATGATAAGTCAACTGCTGTGAAATGATCGTTGGTTTAACGCTCTGCTACACACCTGTTAGAGCATAAAACTCTGTTGAGTCCCTGCAAACAAGAGTTGTGAAATATACCAAATGCTGTTTCAGACTCTGTTTTGGATTTTGGTCTTACTATAAAGAAGGGATTATTGTACTCTTGCTGGAAGGTTTTTATTTATTTATTGCAATTTAAGGAGCGAGAGAGTTTGGAGAAGGAGAGGCTCAGGCTGGAGGAGCTGAAGAGGAGTTGTGAGGACAAGGAGAAACTGATCCCGAGTCAGCCAGAAAGCCAAAGAGAGCGGCTGACTCTGCAGCTGCAGCAGGTGAGCAGATTGTGTCTTACTCAATCTCTTCATTAAGAGAGATTGTAGTGTTTTAAGGTTGTTCATCTCATCAAAACCCTTTTTTTTACTAGGAACTTCATAAAAATTACCAGGGGGGTCAATCCATCATCTTTCAATCTGAAATAATGGTTTACCTTAAGTGAAAATCTTTCTCATTGTTCCTCACAAGGACTTTATGACCATACCCAGGAAGAGGAATGTGATATGATGATTGGAGCACCGGTGTGATTTTTATCTTAATCTTGTTTGTGTTCAACTTGGGGGAGTAGAGGATTCAGACACCAGCTCAAGACTTTTCGATTATTTATTTTGGTTTTAAATCATACGTAGGAATGTGTCCTGGTCTCCCACGTGGTTTTAAAATCTTTAGAGTTTGGACAACGGGCTTTATTTTTCGTACCTAATGTCAAAATCCTGGAAAAAAAGCATGATTCATAATTAGCCAAAATGTCCATTTTGTTCCTCTACTCTGTAACATTATAGGTAGGAAGGGTGTAGGAAGAAGAGCAGGAAAAACGCGGTTAAACAACTTGGCTAACATTTTCATTTTTTGGGTAAACAATATATTAATTCCACTTTAATGGCAACAGTCCAAATAAAACAATGTCACAACCAATTCCTAGCAGTTTGGACACATAACAGAAAGCCTTAAGTGAGGGGTGTGTTTTCATCAATGCTGACAATGTTGTTTTTTGTACAACGCTTGATTGTTCAATACCAGTTTAACCTGTTCGCATGCTTGGAGAGATTAAAACACACATACAGAGAAGCAGGATGTGACTTATTTTAACAAATGTGTCAGAACAGGACAGATATCTTTAAAAAAACGGTGTTTAGTGACAGATTTTGGTGGAGGTTGTTTTCTTCTGTTGAAACATGTCAGATTTGTTGGAGAATAACAGTAAGAAACAAGTTTCTCATAACCTGCATCTAAAGGGATTGAAATATTAGACAGTTTGTAACTTTTACATGTACCTACACTTTAAATCAAGTTCTTCTATACCTGTTTGTAGCTGTTAATGGCAAACGTAGTAGGAAAAAAAAGTCATTTTATGTTAGATGGCTGGGGAAAAATAAATGTGTCCATATGGGAAGTCTATAGGCTGTTATCCTAGCGCCCACTTGTTCTAACCAATATCTGCAATATTAAAACAGTGTACAAAAATGTTCTCGTTTTTACACTTGATCAATCAGAGACTTTCAATCACTTTAAAATTCTGTGCAGAGATAAAACAATTTAAAACGTTTAATAGGGGAATTAACTTGTTGAATTAATTGTTTTAATTGCTTAAATTGCTTAATTCAACTCGTTTTTGCTCTTCTATCCTGTGGGAAGGAAACTTACAACCTACTTCGGTTATTAAACACATTTTTTATCCAGGATCACCCTCACTATCAGCTCTCATTAGTTTACTATCTGTGCCCACATCATGATGCCACCACCACCATGCTTCACAGTAGAGATGTTGTATTTAGGTTGACATGCAGGGTTGGCATTCTATTTGGGCAGAAGGTTTAATTTTGGTCTCATAGCGTATTTGGTTAACCCGTTTTTGCTAAATGTCTTCCTCATTTTCACCTTGTAACTAATAAAATGTTATTTTCCCCCTTCTTGCAGGAGAAGGAGGTCATGGAGGCTGCTCTCCGGGCTTTCGATGACTGGGAATTTCGTGTGTTGGAGCAAGAAAGCGCCATCGGGGAGGACGACGAGGACAAAGAGGAGAAACTAAAGGACGGATGGAGTCAGGGCGAGATTGAGAAGGAGATCTCCCACCAGCAGCTGATGGTCAACAAAGCACAGGTAGTCACCGCTGTTCTGGCTCAAACCTTTCGGAGGGTTTCACAATGACTCCCTGAGGTGTTGCACAGGATTGCAGCTCATCAGTGAGTCATGTGCTGCATGTCTGTGTTTGTCCTCACATAAACTCCCTCTTAGAGCTCACTCGTGATGTCACAAATGTACATAAAGAAGATAGACAAAAATGATGCATCTGAAATCCTGTGCAGGGGTGTTCTCACATTGTCCCTGCTTGCATGTTAAGCCTGAGACATAAAAAACTCCCTTTCCACTTCTGAAAACTTTCTGTTTTTGAGCCTGAAATGATTTCCAACAGCTGAAATGAATTAGGTTGGCATTAAAAATAAGCAGTAGGCAGATCAGAGGCTTCACTTCAAAGTTAAAGACTTGTGCTCCTCCTTCAATAATCACAGCTTTGCTGGGTTCACTCTTTAGTGCAGCTAGCATAACATTTTTACTCTGCAGCTAAGTAAATCCCTATTTGTTCTTTAATCACATAAAACTAAGCCCAAGATAAAATGACTCGTTAGGATGCGTGAATAGATGCTTGTAGTTGTTTCTCTGGAGCCCAGTTTACGGTTATCATTGCAAATTAAAACTTACCATCACTCCCTGTAATGGTGCCACAAGCATGAACTTCTTACTTCAAAGCAAACAAATCGGAGCAGGTCAGAGGAAAAACGGCAGGGAAGCAACGACAATAAAAGGGATAACGAGATAAAACACATAAAGGGGTTTGAAAATCGTTGCAGCGAGAATACAGATTATTTCTGAAGGTATTAAAACATGCATATAAAGCCCTGCTTCACTTAACCCTGTAAGTACTTAACATTGACACATTTCCTTAATGGATTTTTACTTTATTTTCTTGCCTTTCTTTAAAACAACAGTGGATAACACAAACGACAGCCACGGCTGAATAATTTCAATTCAATGGGACAAAATCGCCGAAACTGTTGCATCGAAACCTTATTTTTCCGTGTAGGTTTGCACACGGAGTGAGTCAGACTTTGTAAGACGGTAACACGCTTGAAGTAAGAATTTCTTTGAGTAGGCAGGTTGACACTTGAGTAATAAATCTTACGCTGTTTGGCACATAAAAAAAATCTCCAGGTTGTTTATATCTATAGGCTTATATATAAAATTTAGTAGCTGTTGCATTTATAAATAGGATTTTGTATAGCTTATCTTTTACTTGTCTTGTTGGTTCCAAATCCACAGGTGTTTGCCATTTTAATACATTTTCAGGATTTTTACACTGTCCCTTATAATACTGCGGTGACTGTTATTTTTGCACATGTCCAGTTTGTTTCGTGTTCTTTTCCAAATAGCTTGTTTTTGGATCTTTAGCTTCACACGAAAGATAAATATATTGTTGAGTTAATTTTGTGTCACGCTACAGAAGACACAGATGTTCAACCTATAGACCTTTTATTCTAGCTCAAATATATCAGCCTAATTCATTATATCATAACTGCAATCATGACTTTCTTAGATACTAGACCTAAAACAGATATGTTAGATTTCTTGTATTGCTCTCCAGCTCCCCCTTTCTTTTCCTGGTGACATCAATTCTGGCTACTACATGGCGGGATCACAATATCACTATGCATTTACAAAATCTCTTGTATAATCATAATTTCTCATTGAAGAAAAAAAGGACATCATGTAATTTTACAATTGAGAGTATTTTAAGTGATTTAACTGACGTAAACTGCAGCATTGCACAGTGATAGATTTAGATGGATGCAAATACTGTTTTTAAACAACAAATCTGCTTCCTCTATGCCACAGGGAGTTCCTGTGCAAAAAAAAAAACATATTTGGTGACAATAATGCTGCATTGTTCCACAATTAGCCTCAGTTTGCTGCCGGGTTGGAGTGGGATAGAATGAGATGAAGACTGGGATTGTATGAGACAGGAATTGTAGTTGACTCAGCTGCACACGGCTCCCTAACTGTCTGTGTCACATTCAGGGTCCTTAAATGGCAAATTACTATCCAGGGTTTTGCCAAGTTACTCTTTCAGATTTCTAGTGATGTGCTTTTTTTTTGGCCCTGCACTCCTTGGTAACTATTTACAACATTGTAACCTATGCCAGCTAAATAAAATCGGCCTCAGTCCACGTCTTCTGAGATGAGCAAACCATGTGGCGATCCAAAGTGATGGAAATTATTGTCCGAATTTTCAGGAACGTGTCCAGCATTTGGAGAAACAGCTGAAGGAGATGGAGAGAGAGAAAGACAGAGAGCTGAATATACTAAGGAAGGAGAAGAGTGAGCTCATTCAAGCAACTCAAACGGTATTCTCATATTTGTTTTAATTCTTCACTGGTGTATTCAAGTTACTAGTACTGCTATTAATGTTGCATAAGGTAGAAGTATTCTGGTAGCCTCGAGAATAATGTTCTTTATTATGCTGGAAACAGATTTTAATTTGTTTTACTCGAACAAAAAACAGCAGTCTGGTAGATGTAAATATATTTTAAGATCTAGAAATTTGGCATATTCTGTCTTTTGCTGCTTAAAACTGTTTCACAAACGTCTCCGTTTTATTTTCATCCTTTTGTATTGGTTACCCAAACTAGGTTTTATGTGGCCCAAGCACACTTTGCCTGAATGTTATCATTGTTTATGTAGTTTAAACGCGTATTTTGAGCTAAGGGAAATCATCCGAGTACCTGTGAAAATCAAGTCTTGTGTGTTAAGATGCCTCTTAGACATCAGCTATGCTCGTCAGAAGTTGGCAAAATGTACAAATTTATTTGGTCCTTAAGCAAGAAAGCCTTGATATACACAGTAGTGGGCTTAGTTTCTATTATATTTACATGCATTTACATACATCTGTGTTCTCCTGGATTAACACAATTGAACATCTGCGCTTGGAGACGGATGATGGTTTTCCTTAAAGAAACAAAATCTCTACGGATGTTTGTGCACAAGGAGTTCAGTCCTACTCTGATGGAGCCATAGGAGAATGTTACCAGGGTTATTATTTGCAAACAGCCCAGAGGGGGTTCAGGTTCAAGTACTGGTCTTCAACCACAGGCTGTTGATTTTATGATTATTGTTTTTTTTAGTTTTTTTTTCAGCTGCATAAACACGCTAGTGGTTTTAGTTTTGAAATAAGCTAAAACTTGAATCGTAGCTAGTAGGTAAACTTGGTTATTATTCACATTTTCAAAATACAAATTGTCGGTTTGCTTATTTAAAAAGTAAAAAGTGAACCACTTGTCTTTTCAGACAGCTAAACATTATACTATAAAAAAATAATGTAATATGAATTAATTTATAACAAGACCACCACCTGAACCCTCCATTGACCTGAAGGAACCTTCTGTTTAGCCCCGCCCTCAACGCCAAGATGTTGACAGCTTGCAGTGACGATGTAACTCATAAAACTTGACTTGTCTTAAAAAGAGAATATTTTTATTTTTATTTATTTTATTTTTATTTTTTTAAATGTTAAACTTTACAATGCTCATTTTTCAATATTCAATCTCTTATATGGCCGTCATCGTTTTTAGCTCCATACTATATCCCCATTCACATTTAAAGAGGTTGTCCTGTATGTATGTTAGTTTGTCAAACTTGCTTTAAGGAAGTGTTAGATAACATACGTTCATAACACATAAAACATACGACCAATTATTTACTAAAGGGTTTGTCTGTGGTCCATCTGACCGGGGAATGGCTTTTTGCACCTGCGTTACCTGCTTTACATCGAGAGATGCATTTGTTACACATTTTTGAATAAGTAATGGAGAGTGAGAAGCTCAGCTTGCTTTTTATTTAATGTATTTAAAGTCTTGATTTTAGTAAATCATAAAACCAAATCATTATAACCAAGTATTACTAAAAAATGCTTGTTGGTATTTTAACAGATTTGTGCCTTAATCCCTTTGGCATCGCTTTTGCTCTATTCCGAGATGTGACAGCATCAGTCATAATTGAGCAGGAGACAAGATCAGGGAGAGGCAAAAACATATTAGAAAAAGCAAAAACAAAAGTGCAACTGAGTGCAATATAAATTGGAGGGAGAGCGCTTGGAGAGGAGGGGTTGAGGGAAGGCTAAGAACAGAGGGAGGAGCAGCCAGAGACTGTGGTTGTGTGTGTAGATGTGAGCGTGTCTACATGCATAAGAGGGAGACGTCCAAGCTGAGAGAAGGGTTGTATCATTGCAGCAAAGGGTAAGCCAGAAATATTGATATTGGGAAGTTAAAAGTTAATATTTAGTTCTTAATGTAAGTTAAATAGGGGAGAATGGGATGTAAACAGGGTTTGGTTTTATAGAGGAGGAGAGAAATTAGACGTTGTGAGAAAGGCTGGTTGAATGTCTGCAGGATGTGCTCCATTTCTGATTCGTTCGTTCTGAACCGTGTGGCTTGGCAACGCGTGCCGACTTGTAAAGTATCAAATGCATGAGGCGATAATCTGACTGGATCACATTTTTGTCGAATTTGGACATAGAAAGCCTCCTGACAGATTCCCACTGACTGTGAGAAAATAGCATCTCTCATTACTGCTTATTGTCAACACATTTCCTGACACCGTGTGTTAATGTGAAGAACCGAAACAGGAGAACAGCGGGATGAACCGTGCACCTCAACCAGTCACTGTATATATAGCTCATGTGTTTGTGACTCAAGGATGGTGGGAGGGTTTCCAGTGTAGTGGCTGAATATTATAACCTATCAATCGTTTCGGTGGTTTAACTCTCAGCCAGATGTGACATGTCTCTCTTTTACATTCATCTCTATTAGCTTCATTGTTAATAAGTAGACTGTAGACTGTCTCCTTTCGCAAGTGTCCACCTCATATCCGTTCCTGAGTTTTGAAACCAAATCTTGTCTGACAGGTTCCCAAGGAGAAGAGGCCGCTCACGGATTGGTCCAACTTCACCAGCTTGGATCACTACATGATGTCACACTCTCCTTTGGCGGTTCACAAGTCTCCACAGGTGCAGATTGGCCACTTTTGTTTTATTAATCTGGTCTGCTCCCTGAAACTGACCTTCAAAGATTAGAATTGGAGTCAGATTGTACTTTTGCAAACGTTTCCATCATTTGTTAACCTATTCGTATTTTGTCAGTTTACCAACAGATTTATGGGGTTTTTCACGTAATGACTGATGATTTCACATCATAACATCATTCTCCTCTTTAGGACCTGTCCAAGGATGCCCTCAGTTTTCCCAGAAGACGGAGCTTGCATCGCAGCAACAGATTCTCCGACAGGCCGCTTTCAGTGCAGGGTGAGTTATTACCAACCATGTTCCTTCTTTTCTGTGTTGTGCTTCTGATTGCTCATGCTTTTGTAGCACACAATGGTCAACATGCTTACTTTATACTCGCGCCGCCATTTCGACTGTTTGCTCTGTTCCCTCCTTTCTAGTCAAATCAAAGGTGTGGCTCCGACTGAGAGCTGGATTTTCCCTGTGTCACGTAGTAGCAGCTGTATGTTTAAGCCTAAAATCCCCTCACTAGTATCTGTTTTTGTACATCCATAAGATTCTCTAAATATTTGAGTACTCTAATCTGTTAGGTCATGTCAAGTCCTGCAGCATAAGCCATATTTTTCTTCCTTTCTCTCCTCATTACTATTGTAATCCAAAATCATTGTTGTTGTCGCAGATGTGAAAAAACGTAAATGATTTTCCTTCACATTTAAAACTGGACATATAGCGGCCCTAAGCTGTTATGTTTCTCCGTCTCCTGTCTTTATCAGGTTTGGTGAGGACTCTTCCAGACAGCCAAACTACAGAGGCTTACACCTCCTCCACCAGCTCCCACAGACTAAGCAATGGGCACAGACCAGGGAGCAGCAACGGTGGCGGGCTGCTCACGCCGTGCAACAGTGAAGCAAGCTCTCGTGCTGCAAGGTCGGTTTAATCTCTACACGTGAATCTGAGTTAAACTTTTGGATGGCCGCCCACCATACGTGTAGCACCTTACACAGAAATGCAGAATATGTTGGTTATTGTTCCCTTTGTTAATATTCAGGAACATTGTAGTTATGATGTAATCTTCAAGAGACTAAAGGAGGGTTTTAGTGCTTTAGTGACTGATTTGTGCACATTATCAGGAAAACAAGTAATAGAATTATTAAATGTTGTGATAACAGTACATGTTACCGTTAACCCCATTCTCTTGACGCTATGTCCTCATCACTTCTTGTCAGATTTAGCATCTCAGCCAGCAATGAACGTCCATTCAGAAGTCAAAATGTATATTTTTCATGCGGGATGGAGATGCATGGCTCTGGAAATTATATGCAACCACATATTGCATCCAAGGAGCAGATTGCAACTACGATACTGGCCACTAGGGATATGATGTATTGTGCAGATCTGGTTGTAAGATTATTCTACAATCAGAAACTACTTTGATGGATGTTTTTACTCTTATTTTTTCTGTTTAAAATTAACAGTGCATTTAAAATTGTGTTATGATAAGAATATGTTTTTTTTTTTTCAGTTGAAATTGTTTATGATATAAATAAAAAATGCGTGGTTTCAATAAACGTGGATGCTTTTCAACTTTTGTTCAGGAAGCACATTTTAGTAACGAAAGCTTTTTAAAGTGCCTTACACGATTAAAGAAAACACAATAAAGAAAGAAAAATGAACAAATCACATTACATAGTAAAGTTTATTTGTAGTCGATTTAAACTTTAAGTTAGTTTGTTTTAGAGCTGACAGAGAAAAGAAACTGTGTTCATAGCAGGTATGGGTGTATATACAAACAAATCACTTTCTATAAACCAGAATATTATCAAAAACAAATTATATCTCAATAATTGATTTTAAAAGTGAGACTGAGACATTTCAGGCCTTTAAATTAGGTAATATCAAGGATTTTGTCTTATTTTGTATTATACATACACACATGACCTTAAAACAAAGGCTTTTTGACACAGAAAGTGTAAAATATTTCCACAACATCATGAGCAAGACTGCTGACACTCTCCCCAAGGGCATGTCAGAGTTACAACATTAAGTAGAAAGGGGTGCACAAGAAACGAGGATAACTTCAGGCATAAGGTCCTAATAAACATAAAAAGAAGTAGCCTTGGTAATTCAAATATAAAGGTTGGTTAGAAAGAGACTTTATAGTGTCATTTCTTTTACCTTGTAAGCAACGACAACAACTGCTATTTTGTAGATCATTTCCTCTGATTCTTCTGATGTCTCATGTTTCTTGTGTCTGCAGCCCCTGCCTTATGGATCTCGTGGAAATCGAGAGGAAGCTGAGAGAAGCCAAGGCAGAAAGAGAGAGGCTTCTCAGAGAGCGAGTGAGTCACCTGCCATGGGAAACACGTGCTAATTGTCAGTGTCACACTCTATTAGACATGGCATGGAAATCAGTGACACCAGCTCAGCTCGCATATTTCTGTCCAAGAACACATTCAGCAGATGTTTGCAGCAACGGCAGCTGCCGAGACGGGCAGACTCAAACCTCAACTTGTTTGTGGCTTCATGACCTACGGGTTTCATTGTTTGTCGCGGTAAAAATAGCGAATTTTAATGCGCTTCAGTTTTATTTTAATACATTTTTGCACGCAGGCAGACAGACAGCAGTTGTTGGAGGAGAGACACCAAAGAGAGCTAAACTCTTCCAGAGAACAACCTGAACAAGAAGAAGCTCAACAAAGACTGGAGCCAGAAGCAAATGAGTCGATAAACATTGTTTCATCACCAGGTTCAGAGGTATAAAGTAATTACTAACCACTAAAATTCAGAAAGAAACCTTAGCAGAGATATACAATTGTGGCTGCAGAACAAAATAAATCATACTTTTATTTAATGTTTTACTCTTTATGGTTAAATCCTACCCTTACCCACAATGCAACATGATAATAATAATAATAATCACATCAAGCCAGTAACTGTTGTGTAAATAAATGTTTATGAGCTCAATGTTAGCCCAGTTTTGTGATAAAAATGATCTAATTAAAGTTTCTCTCTGCTTCAATTAGGCGTTGTTGTAATGAGACATTTAAATGAAATAAATCCAGTTTCAAATTTAGGATAGAACAAATATTTTGTTGTCATACAGCAGCAAAGATAAGTGCGTGTAGAAGTGAATGTATTAAAGTATAGTCTGGTGACTTATAATAATAAATAATAAATGTCTCGTTATGCAGCTCTGTTAAAGATTTTGTTAGTGTAAGTCGTGATATAAACTATTTGTTCATTCAATACATTTTACGTCATGTGACCACAGAGGGCCTCTTCCTGAACATCAAAAATGAACGGCAGTAATATTTTCCATGCAAACTTTACTAAAACTCTGTTGCTTTCCTCTCAGAAGCGCATCCTGCCCCTGTTCCTTACCCCAAACTTTGACCTTCGGGCCCATGTGGAGTCGCTGGGTCACGGGGTGGCCAGCTGCATGGACCTGCGGCTCACACCTCGACGCTGCGCCGGCTTTCTGACCAAAAGAGGGGGGAGGGTCAAGACGTGGAAGAAGAGATGGTTCGTGTTTGACACAGACCACAAACGGCTCGCCTACTATACAGGTTAGACTGGCTTGTAAAGCTGTGTGTGTGTGTGTGTGTGCGTGTGTGTGTGTGTTTGTGCGTGTGTGTGTGTGTGTGTGTGTGCGGTCATTAACTTTGCATTTGTGTGTTTGCACAATTTGAGCTCAGTGAAGGGAGGCCATTGTTGTGAGAATACATGAACAGCAAAATCTTGTTGCACATATTTCCAGGTCTGTTGTAGTGTCCTGAAAACATGTCATAGCCTGGGAACCTTTTGTACGTCACATTGCACCTACGGTTTAACGATGTCGTAGATCAACACGTGTAACACAATTGTAAGGCTAAAGGAA
Source organism: Orestias chungarensis (assembly GCA_032876305.1). Classification (NCBI taxonomy): domain Eukaryota; kingdom Metazoa; phylum Chordata; class Actinopteri; order Cyprinodontiformes; family Cyprinodontidae; genus Orestias; species Orestias chungarensis. The sequence goes on along the minus strand of JAVLVB010000513.1, from coordinate 2,210,337 downwards.
ACATTGTGTTTTTTTAAAAGTCTTTTAAAAGTTTTTTTTTTTTTTTTTTTTTTGGGGGGGGTTGCAGAAAGGGCCACGGTCAGATAGGACTGGGCTTACTTTCCTTCATGATGGATGGTAAATGTGTCAGAAACCTGAAATTCACATCACCCTTTACACACTGTTCCCACTCTGACAAACGATGATACTATAAAATAAAATTCATTTGGTAAATTTAAGTTAGTTACGTTAATGTAAAAAAAAACAAAAAAAAACTGGAAAAGCTCACAGGTCATAAAGATTTCACAAGACAATGTATTTACTTACATATTTTGTAATCTTTTGTGTTTATTATTTTTTTATGTTGATTCTCTCTTATCTGCAGACTGTGATGAACGGAAGCTAAAGGGAGTCATGTACTTTCAAGCTATAGAAGAAGTTTACTACGACCACCTACGGACTGCTACCTCTGTGAGTTTGGCATCACTGAATCTGGCGCAGCTTGAAGTTTGTTTTTAAATGGCAGAACCAAATCAGCGAAGAATGTATTTTAAACTGGTCGACAGGCTCCAATCCCCCTTTTTTATTAACATTTTGAAAACCTTTTTTTTTTTGGGTCAGTAATCCCCAAACGACCTCAAAATACTTGCATAATCGTTCAAAACTGAAACAAATAGCTTTGAAAAATATGTGCCTCTTTTTGAGCTGAGAGGATTTTACTAGATTAAGCTTTGACAAATTGAAATAGAGTTGAGAAACTAAAGCATGTTAAAAGAATACAGCCTCTATAAGGTACAACAAAACCAGAAATTATGATTATTACTCCTATATTATATCATATAAAAGCAAATGGTGTAATCCAGCCAGGCCAGTAAACATTTAAGGAAACGCTTCAGACTTTTAGGTAAAGATGTTTGTCCTGCTTTAAGAAGCAGACCAACAGGATTTTCTTGCTTTAAAAAACACATAGTACATTGTAGATACATTATAGTATCTGCAATATCAGTAATTAGGTTTTGATTCTACAAGTATTTTACATTTTTTTATGTCTTTTGACTTTGTGTTTAGGTGAAGTAAGTAAGAAACCCTGCTCGTGACCTGATTGTTGACCTCTCTGTAATTTGTTGTGTTCAGTCTCCTCGGCCCATTCTCACGTTCTGTGTGAAGACGTACGACCGCCTGTTCTTTCTGGTGGCCTCCAGTGCCGTGTCCATGCGTATCTGGATGGACGTGATTGTGACTGCAACAGACGAGCACGGCCGCTACTGACCTCCAACATGTGACTGTGAGGTGAAGCTACTGAGGGGACTGCTGGAGACGTGCCTTTGGGGCTTCAGAGGACTGAACACTGACGCAGCGGCGCTGGGAGTAAGCTGTTACTGACGGGTCCAGAGCAGAACTGGGATCTTTGAACAATTCACTCATGGTGACTCAACAGTCTGTTACAAAGACAATTTACTCACAGACTTCGACCTCCACCTGCCGGTTGAATTGCAGCACGACAGGAGTAACGTACACTAAATATGAAAATGGACACAACAAAAAGACTTGCACCTAAATAATGTCATTTGATCTAATAACCCGCTACACTTGAGGTGTCCTCTTTATTATATTCACCTCTTGCCTTTGTGTTCAGATAAAGAATTGTATAGAAATCAGAATTTTATAAGTTTATTTATTATGTTGAGGTTTATTTGGATTTGGTTTGCAGAGGAATAAAATTGTACTCTGGTATCAGGGCAATATATGATGCTTGTTTGTCTGTTGTCATTGAACTGTCTTTGAAAAACCAGAGGTATTTGTGATGTATTAGTAAGAAACTTGTTCCTCTAAAACGGACTTACCAGCATTTGGACTTTTACAGGGACAATGCAGATAGTGATCCTTCACCCACGTTGGCCATAAATAGATAGACATGGTTGGTGTCACCCACATATGCCACCGCTAGCAGGCCAGCATATCAAGGATGGGGGGTTTCCGTGCTTTTGTTATTTAAAATTAAACATTGCAGCTAAAATTTAGACTCATCACATCAGGTAGTTTTTCCTAATCTATGGCCAATTTTGGCAAATCCGTGTGGGTTGTTCTCTTAATTTCCCTATTGTGATATTAAGCGCTGGCGTCTGTTGGGGATCCTCGGATGGTGCAGCCCATTTTTTTTTCAATGTGTCTGGTCTGTAGTGTTGCCCCTCAGAACTGTAAGAGTTCGAAGGAAAAGCCCTGTAGTTTTTATTTTGAATGTGGAACATAATAGCTTTAGCTAGAGGAAAGCAGCACCGGTGAAGAAGCCCAAAGAAGCCGCAGCGACAAGCCTACCTTTGTTTGAGCCCATCCCACCATGAATCCAAGCCCAAACCCCTCCCCTAGCAGTGACCCCAGCCCCATAAAAACAAAAAAACGAGAGTGAACATGTATACAGCTCAGGACCTGGCTCCGGATACCAAAAATCCCTTAAAAACCAGTGGGCCGAGGCACCTGCCAGTGGAAGGGAGTGGGAAATTGCCATCAAATTTGGTAGCAGTCCTGAGATGAACCATGAGAGGGAGCAAGCTGACCCCCAACCTGACAAATAAATGTGCACACACACAATTACACAAACCTAACGCGAAGACAAAATACTTATTTTTAGTTAAAACAGGAAGCACAAACATTGGAACATCTGCTTTAAACTTTAAATTTAATGCAACCAGACACATTTTTAATCAGGCTTTCCACCAGTTTTATTTAAAAAAAAAGTAAAAGCAACAAGACTGGCCAAAGGAGCTTACATAAGTCACAGCTGTATTTAGGTATCTTTAAAAAGGCATTTCTGGATTTAGGCACAAGCAGGGACAGTTTAACACCTTGGATATCACATTTCACAAAGTTTTATTTGCCAATCTAAGTAAAGTTGTTAAAAACAAAGTTACTACATTCCCAGACAGACGTTTCAGGCCATTGCACAAACAGCTGAATGTGTTTTTCTGAACTCGACACTTCCTCCATACTAAAAGGTGCTTTTAGGCATTTTTCATCTTTTCAAAATGAAACTATGAACAACAAAATACATGGACATGTATTACTGTTGAAGGTCTTTTAAGTTTTAGTGTAAAAGTATATACTATATGAAGGTTAGTGTAAAACAATTGGGAATTTCTTGCCAATTCTCCTAAGGAATTTTAAATTTAAATTTTTTATTTTCACTGAGATTAATTAAAATCTAACCATATTCACATAATTCTTTTAAATATTCCTGGTGGTCTTTCAAGATCATCTGCATAGCTTTTAGATTTCCTGTAAACAATATTATAGCCAATATTTTCTAAGACACATTTCATGTACAAGACAGATGAGCTTTCTATATAAAGTCTAAAAAGAGCCACAAAAACAAAAAACACCATAAATTAAGTAGAAAAAAATCAACAAACCTTTTAAATTCAAAGTAAAAAGTCTAGGAAAAGAACTGTTTACTGTAAAATACCTTTAATATTTACTTAAATACTGTTCTTTTTAACAGGTTTGTTTAATCTGATAATCGAGTTAGATCAGAAGGCTTGATCTAATTTACTGACTATTAGTGTCTTTTCAAAATATTTATAATTGCAAATATTATAATTTTACCTGAAGTTTTCTAAGGTACTTGCCTAATTTAATTTGCTTTGAACTGCACTTGTAAGGTTGTGTTTTGGCCCTTTTCCTTCCTCCAGTTACTTTTTTATGTGAGGGTTCTGCTGCTTTTGCCAATATGCAGAATTTAAATGATGAAACTGCAACATTTACATTCTGCTATGCGTCTTAAAATAATAATGCTTTGAACGAAATGTGTCAGCCAGTGGAGGCTTTATCAACACCCTGTTGTTTTCTGATGGCCAGTCTCCAGTAACACTCTTAAATGTCTCATTCAGACACCCAACCTTCACTCTGGCAAGACTCACTTGCTGGTAAGTCTCTAATTTTCATTCAATTTTGACTTCCATAACTCAGAATTTAGACCAATCTGAATCTGTATATATATTTTTGTAATCTGTGATTTAGTAATAAAGGGAAATATATTTAAATTTCTTTTGTTTTTCAGAACACTGTATGCTTGATACAACCAGATTTTAAGGTAGGAATTAACTTCAGATCTAAATGAATGTTTTTGTAAAAATATTATTTATCCTGTTTGTACTTTAAATAGCAGAGGGAATGAGTGTAATTAGTTTTTCTGCCACTTTATTTAAAAAATCCTCCGTCACAAAACCACAAATCTGTGGGCACTCTCTAGTAAAATATACAGTACACAGTTCTGCTCAAGTTAAACGGAAATGTTGTCCTTTTTATTTTGTTTCAGAACAATATTTGGTATGTCTTCTCATGGAAGAAAATTATTTTAATAAAGAATTACAAAAACATAATACATAATATTGTAAAATTAGGATTATTGCAAAAACAAATAATTCAACTGTAATTTTTTTATTTAATGGCAATTATGAATATTTTGAATGTTATGAAGTTTATTCTGTTCACATTAGTTTAATGCAATACTTTTATAATGTCATCTATGTTTAAAAAATGTTTTAACTTTATAACTGATCCTTAATTTTATTTCAGTTATTAGGGAAGTATTATAAAGAGTAAAAGATAAAGATTGATAATTGATTTTTATTTAATTATGTCCTGTACATCCTTTTAGGTTCTATATCAAGAAAACCATGGTGTCTATTGTAGAACCTTTGTTAATTTGTTGTTTATTTCAAGGTAATATATCTTTTTTGATAAAAAATCTATATTTGTCTGGTTCTTGCAGTTTTTGAACCTTTGTCGTTGTTTTAACTCAGGCATCTTGTGCCAGCGCTGGTCAGTGTCGATGCCTCACACTTTAGAGGGCCTGAGTGGCTCCTGTGTGATCATCCCATGCACATTCAGCATGCCCTCTGAATGGGAACAGTACCTGGACCATTCATGCCGAGCCATATGGAAGAGAGGCAGCTGGAGCCGAACGCAGGTGTTTGATTCCAGCCTTGCAGGAGCGAGCATGACCTCGAACCTCCTGCAGGGAAACCTGACGGGGATTCTGCACGACAAAGACTGCACCACCATCTTTAACAACTTGCCAGCTAACCACTATGACAACTATTACTTTAGACTGCAGTGTGACAACTCTCTGAAGTTTAACTTTCAAACAAACGTTCGCATGACCACTAAAGGTTTATTATATTCTCAGTCTCGAACATGTAAAGTTATAACCTTCTGTCAATTGCCTGCAGCCTTTTCCTAATGCTTTCCTTTTTCAGACACACTAACCAGGCCTACTATGATTCCATCCAAGCTGGAAGTAGAAGAAGGGACTCCAGTTGCCTTGAGTTGCTCAGCTGTTTCCCCCTGTCCAACTCTTCCTCCACTTGTGACATGGACACCTACTTTAGGGGAAACTGAGGAGAACACGGAGGCAAATTCTCTAATCTCTGTCATGAACTTCAATGCTTCTCACGCCCACAATGGACTGAAGGTTTCCTGCAGTGCTGCCTACATAAGACAAGCCGGGCAAAGTGACCTTTTCTATGAAAGTAGTTTCACAATACAAGTCTTTTGTGAGTGTATTTCTGTTCTTTTCTTTTTTGCCATTTACCTACACGGCTTTATCAGCATACAAATCTAAATTCATATGTAAAACATGACATTGCAGAGAAGATCTATTGACAAATGCTGGCATAAAAAAAAAAGTGTCAGAATATTTATTAGTTTGTCAGCAATAGTATTTAATTCAGAGATTCTAAAAACAAGCTTGGAGTGCATTGGGACTATAGAAGTAGTAATATTATGCATGTTTAGTAATATGTAGTAATCTGAATCCCAGGCAACAAGGAATTATGTTAACTGCTCACAGACACATTTCCTTAGGACCCAATTGGAGATAGAAGAATGTCAGAGGGGTTTTACAATCAACTTAAAGTATTTTTGTCTAGATAAATTGAGAGCGTCACAGTTGAAAACACGTAAATATTTTAATGTCTAGGACTTTTTTAGAGACACATTACAGGTAGAAAAAGACTAGTAAATAAGCTTGTTTACCTCGTCGAGTTGTACAATATTACACATGAAAAGGTTTCCTGTTAGTTGTTTGTATGCCAAGTTGTGCTGTATACCAGAGGTGTATAATATTTAATAAAGCGGAGCAGATTATCAGGAGTAAAAATGCTGTGTAATCCAGTGTTTTTCAACGTTTTTTGAGCCAAGGTACATTGGTTTCATTGAAAGAATTACGAGGCACACCACCATCCAAAAATGTAAAGAAATTATACTCTATAGTCGCGTATATTACATTTATAGTAATTCTTATGAAATTGTCTTGAATATGAATCAAATAAACACAAACATTTGTTTTTTATCATTTTTTATATCGCTTATTTCAAATTGCACTTAACATGTCCACTTCAAAAATACTCAACAACAATTATCCAATTTCACCAAGATCATTTCCACGGCACACCTGACGATCACGCACAGCGGTTAAAAAACACTGGTGTAATCGATATACTGTGTAAATCCCAATGGATGATTTTGATTCCAAACATATTCTGTATGTTGAAGTTCTTTTCTTTAGGTTTTCATACTTCCCAGTTGTTACTTTCTTCCAGACCCTCCATATAATACATCGGTCATTGATTCCGGTCCAGTACTTGAGGGTAGCTCAGTGATTTTGACCTGCGGTGCCAATGCGAATCCAGAAGCGGACAACTATACCTGGTACAAAGTTACTGAGGAGCAAGTGGAGGAAGTTGGATTTAAGAACAAACTTTCCACTACAGCGACAGAAGTCGACAGCCAGTTTTTCTGCAGAGCGGAAAATGGATATGGAAGCCAGAACTCTTCCATGGCTCACATAGATGTACAATGTAAGTCAGTCAGAAAAAAGGAATACACCCATCAAACATGGCATTTCCATGCCCTAAAACACAAACTGACTCGTACTTGTTTGTATTTTTCAGTTTCTCCTAAGGAAACAACAGTTGTTGTAGAGCCAGCTGGTCCCGTCCTTGAGGGCGGCTCTGTGTCTTTGCTTTGTGGCAGCCGTTCAAACCCAGCAGTGACTAATTACACCTGGTACAAAGATGATGAAGTGCATCAGGAGACCGCACCATTCTTAGTTTTAGATGGTATTAGTCCCAGCCATAGTGGTGAATATCACTGCTCTGCAAAAAATGATGTGGGAGAAGGAACTGCTGCAAAGATTCAACTGGACGTTCAGCGTGAGTCTATCTACCTCAGGAAAGATGTTGAGTTAGAAAACGAACAAAAAACAGAGCAGTACATTGTCTGGATTATGGCTCGACTGTATGTCCAGCTGTGATAAGCCAAACCTTAAGTAAAGCCAAGATTCTTTCACACTAAAGTCTGTGCATGGACAGTGACTTATTGTCACATTGCATAATGACCTCAGAACCGTTACTGGGGCCATGAAAACCGAGCTCCGCTATGGACATGTGTGTTTCCACTATACCGTACTTATGTGGGGATATTTTGTTTAAGTTGGTCTCTTAAATAGGAATCTTTATTTGTTCATTTTTATTTCTGTCCAAGAATTGAGTAAAATTTGTAACAGAAGAAACACAAAATTATTTTAGATAAAAAGGGAAGGAGGTAGGTAGGTAGGGGAAAATGTCACGTAGAAGTTTCTAAAAAAGATTTCAAACCACCAGATACAACCCTGCCTTTAAATTGCTGCACTCTTCTTTCAGATTCCCCTAAAAACACCACTGTGTCCGCTGATTCCTCTGGCCCGGTTGCTGATGGCAGCTCCGTGACTCTGTCCTGCAACAGCGTCGCCAATCCAGCAGTAACTAACATCACCTGGTTTCGTGCTGCTGGAAAAGAAAAGGAGGTTGTCGGCTCAGACCGGGACTTCAACTTCAATGTGATCAAACTTTCAGAGGACTTATATTACTGTGAAGCTCTAAATGTTCACGGTTCTCAATATTCAGAGCCTGTCACTATTGACGTACTATGTAAGATAGATTTTGCATGCTTTGTCTCTTATTCTCCTATTTTTGTCCTTGAGGACATGCAAAAATGACGCTCCGTGTTTTGTTTAACAGATTCTCCGGAGATCCTCTCGACCTCCCGCTGTGTCAGAATCCTATTTCAATTTCGATGCTCCTGCAACAGTCAGGGTAACCCGCTTCCCTCCCTGTATTGGGAACTGGCTGGAGAACCTGTCAACCACTCAGCTGATATCCCAGTACGACAGACGGTCCTGGGACATGAGACCATGAGGAGTGTCATCACTCTTTACCGTCTGAATGAAGACATGCCCACTTTAGTGTGCCTAAGCAGAAACTCACTCGGCTCTGATAGTCTGGCTTATAATATTTCCTCCAGTGAAACTCAGCTGGGTGGGACACTTCACAACGCTTCATTCATATGTTTTTAATGTGCCACTCAGCTCGCTCCTGTGTGGTGTAACGTGGTTTGTTTCGGGTTTTCCAGGTGTCCATGTTGTGTCTCTGCTAATCGGATCAGCAGCTGGAGCATTAGGGATGATGGTGATTTGCATCCCACTGGTGATTTGTTTTTGCAGGTAGAAATTTCAAATTGATTTTGTTTATTTATATTCTTAATCAAATTTACCCCCAAACGTCATGTCAGGGCAAATCATAAAAAAACTCATTCCACATTCTGCTGTTCATTTCTCTAATTGCTATTTGCTTTTATATAAAGTATTTAATTTACAAAAAAATTAAGATTATGCATTCTAAAATTTATTTTAATGGTATTTTCAAGAAGTCTACAATTAGAATAATGCAATCTATGCTTGCATGCTGTTATGCAAAAAGGTGCTGCTTAACTGTTTAACCACTTTCAGATGAATTCTGCCAATATATATTTTTATCTTTGTGGGGAACTTATGGTCTGTTTAATAGATCCTTTGGTGATTATCAACCTCTTGAATAGAATAACAGATATCCTAGATAGTATCACAGGCAAGTCCAGAAAATCGTGATGGGTTAAATCTGAACTACGTGTTAAAGTATATAATTTGGTTATAACGTTTATTGACGTTGTTGAGAAAATGACCATCATTTTCTTGTAACCTTTGCATAACAAACATTTTCTTTGTTTTAGAAAAAGAAAAGACAGTGTTTTATTGAAACAGGAGTTGGTGGAAACAGAAATACGTTTGGTCAACGATGTGGTGAGTTTATCATCTTTGCAGACTTACAAATTATAGATATACATTAAGTTTCATGCAAATCAGAAGCATTCTGTCTCTCAGCTAACTCTGTGAAACAGCAATACATTTTCTTGAAACAAGGCCAGTGAATAGATTTAAAACAAACATAAAAGAAATGCAATGGATAATATTTCAATTTGGGGTACTAGAGTGTTTTACTCTGCTCCTTTTGTAGGCCAACTCCTCTCCAGGAGATGTTATTCATGCCAAACAATCTGCAATAGAAGAGGTGCAAGGAGACAAGGAAGGACTTCTTAACTATGGAAATGTGGACATTGTAAAAATGCAGGTCAGATCTGATGGTGAGCTTGGGGATGGTGCTTTTAAAGGACAGGCCTCAAAGACAGCTGAGTATGCTGAGATTCGCACACAGTGCAGTGACGGTGGTACAGTAGATGGAAAGGAGCAAGGAAGTTGTGCAGATCATCACTCGGACACCAGAGAAAGGCTACTGATCTTACAGGAGAGGTAAGGGGGATGGTCAGTGCTTAATTTTAAGTAGATTTGTAGCAGAACACAAGATCCTGGACTTTAGTTATACTATAACATGATATTGAAAGAATTAACCTCAAAGTGACGCAAGTAATTTTTCTAGTAATAATTGAGTTATAATAATTTTTTTTAAAGCATCTACTTGTTAAATTCTTTATTTGCACAAATGCTTCTTGTTTATTTTCTCAGAGGCAGATCTCAGAAACATTTTTCATAACTTTGCACGCTTTTATTACATTTATAAATGGTGATTAATTAACCAATACATTAATAAGCAGTACAATTAATAGTTTCAAAGTTATTCAGAGCTGGAATTGCTGGTGCTTTGATTCTGGGATTCTTGCAAAAAACTGCTTAAGAACACAGTGTCCAGCTGGACTGTTTTAGTAGAAAACAATACTCAGAGGTTTGTCAATCACAGCAAGCCATCCAGGTCTTAAAGGAGCAAAGGAGAGTTTTGCATTATCACAACCATTTTTGATTGTAGGTTAAATTATTTTCCTGGTTCCTTTTTAAAATTACAGTAGGTGCTTTTGGAATAATTCGGGTAGGCTGAAAACTCCTGGAAAAGTTGACCACCATGTTTTCTCCATTAAGAGATATTGGCTCTTCCTGTGCTTTGTTTGAGTCTCAAATCCTTAGATATGGCTTTGTAACTCTCTTACAATGTTAGTTTAGCTTGATTGATTGTTATGTTTATTATGGTTAACTTATGGTTCAAAATGGAATATTAATACTGCTTTTAATGCTGCATAAGGCAGGCTTTGTTTTCTTTGGATTTCTTTTTTCTTCAAATAAAATGATCATTTAAAAAAGGCTCTTTGTATTTACTTAATAAAACTGATACAATTTCTTTTAATTGCCTGAAAAATGCAAAACAACTAGAAGAAAAGTAATCTTTGGGAGGGCTCTTGTACGGCACTGTGCAGTAAATTAACAACGAAACACTGATCATGGCCTTCACACTCATAATAACTTGTATTTGCAGACAAATTCAAACATATATACAAATATTATCCAAATATGATGGCTAACCTCTCCCTGTGGCTGTCTTGAGTCAAAGTTTCACCTCAGAGTACGACGTCTCTTCTTCAGAGGTGCTGGAGTCTGCCGTGTCGGTGTTGTGGGAAGCGTTTGGAATAATGTTCACCTGAGCATAGTTGACCTCCTCTTCATCACTTGTCTCTGTATCATTATCGAAACTATACGGTACTCTGTTTGATAAAGGAATGTGGAGATTCTCGTAGTCGTCAGGTTTTTCCTGTGCTTGCTAAAAGGAAACAAAGTGAGACGGCTTTCATAACTAAACAGTAGTTGGTCTTTATGAGCACCAGATAAAGAAAACGCACATCCTGTCTTCAAGTATAAGTTTGGCATTAAAGTCAGTGTCAGTCAGTTTGCTGACCTGTTTGCATGGCTTTGGTTTACACACTTGTGAATAGATAGACTCTAGTCCTTCATTCCTGAAAGACAAAAACCCCCACTTACAATTCTGATCAAATACACGAATATATATATTTTTAAGAAAAGCAAAAATATGTTTTCTCACTTATTATTCTGAAAGTGTATAGAAGCGTAGTTGAGAGAGACGTCCTCCATGCTCGATTGCTGGCTATTTCCGGGCCTTTGAGCAAACTGTGCCTGAACAGATGCAGACAGAGGATGTAGATAAACCTAAGGAGGAGAATGAATGAGTTTGTTCTTCTAAATAAACAGAGGCAGTAAGTTGGTTCTTTCTTCCTTGTTACAGACGTCTGAATAATTCCTGTCTCCACAAATATCTATTGACAAGACGACACAGCTTTACTTGGTGTGATCCACCAGGATATAAAGTAGATCTTTTGAGTTTTTAAAACAGATTAAGGCTACATCTAAATGAACGCAGACCTAAAGAATCAACTAAGAACTAACGCTAAACTCGCCTGCTATCAGAAATTTGCTGTAACGTCTGTAATGTTATTTCAGCTGAATCACAGTTATATATTCACTGATGTTTCTGGTGAATATCTACATTTTCTAAACCTACAAGTCATTGCACTTTGGAAGGCTCACAGTCTATTTTCTTCTCATTTGAAGATGTGTGACAATGCCAAGATAAATACAAGATTGTAGTTTTTAGGCAGTTTCTGATTACGTTTTTTTCTTTTTTGTGACATTATTTTCACTCACTTGTTCTCCATGGGGCACATTGACATGAGAATAAACAACGTTAACATGGTGGGTTGTACACCTGCAGAAAAAGAGTAAGAAAGAAAGGAAAATCTGTTAAGGCTCATTGTGTCCTGCCTGTCTGTGCGATGTTAAACAGACTCTTTGTTTTAAGAGCAGACAGCCACGTCTCTGTAAAACTGAATGTCTCTTGTTCTGCGTGGAGACGGTGTGAGGCCGCTCACTTACGTGGCGTCTGGCTGAGGCTGCTGATGCTGAGCCTTTGGACGGCAGCGCTCTGGGAGCAGGTCATCCCTGCTTCTAGAACCATCCGTTAGGATATCCTCATTGCTTCTGTTACGCCTTTCAGATTTCTTGCACAAGCTACATAAGCCCTGAAAAGAAAATGAGTGTTTTCTTTTGTTGGTTTTTCTGCCTCTGAACACAAATGTATGCCTGTGTCAATCTTTTAAGGTGTATAAACTGTGTGTTTATGTTAAAAAAAATTTAAAACCTGGCTAATTTAAAACACCCGTGTCATTTTAAATGAGCCAAAAAAAAAAAACGTTTCCCACTACTCAAGCTCGATTGGAGCTGTTGCCACCATTGATGGCACAACCAGGTTTATGAGCCAACTGCTTCTTCACAATGAGCCACAGGGGTCAGGATAGCTTTAAGCTTTAATAAAACAATCATTTAAAATTTTAAAAGTTAAAATGTGTTTAAAAGTTAAAGACCAAAGAATGACAGTAATTAGAAGTCGCACATCAGGCTCTCAATTAATGTATCTACACAAGCAGAATACAACTGCTTCTGTTTTCTTTGAAATTTTTCAGCAGAAATGTAAAGACACATGCTTACCTGAGCTATAAGTAGAAAACTAGAGCAGGAACAACTCTTTGTTGTCCTTTGTTGATTTGCTTTATTTATCTTGTACCTAAGAAAACAAAGTTAAACACACATGCTGTAGCTACTTGAGTAGATTTCTATATTCATGTCCTTTAAAAAAAATGCATGTATAGTTTATCCTCTACCTGTACACAACAATTATGACGAGGATGAGCAAAATCAAGCAAATCAAGCCAAAAACCTTCATAATCTTCATAACTGTATCTACAACAGCAAAAGACAGGAGTGTTAGTTTTCCAACATACATGTTTAACATGGGTGTCACAAAACTGACCATAGTTTTTGGAGTGCTAGATGTTTTAAACCAGTGAGCAACCAGCAGGAAGAAATGCATCCTCCATATTTGACTTACCATCAAACAGCCACACTGAATCCGATTTGGTTGCACCAATCTCATTTTTTGCAATGCAGTAATACTCCCCTGCTTGGTCGGAGTACACTGTTAGGGTCTGCTTGTCAGAAACCTTTGTGTTGTCCGTCTTATTGTACCAGACATATTCAGCTGAGGGATAGCAGCGACTGCTGCAGCTCAGTGTTACAAAATGCCGCCCGTCAGGAAGCGGTTGCTCTTCTCCTTTAGTGATCGTCGTCTGTTTTGGTGCGTCTAGGAAGCACGGTTTAATGAGAAAACTGTTGCTTTGTTTTAGCAAAACAAAAAGAATGAATGATGCTAAAGATGTGCAGGAGGTGAAAGATTAGTTTGTCATTATGCTTCGTCTCCCATTCTCATACCACATTTGTCATATACTCACACTTTATTTTAATCTCCACCTCTGATTTTCCATGTCCAATAACATTTTGGACTTCACACCTGTACAGCCCACTGTCAGAGGGCCTGGCAGAATTGACAGTGTAGGTCTTCTCTGTGCACACAGTAATGTCCTTTTCATTGCTCTTCGTTGTTGTCCACTTGAACTGAGTTATTGGTGGGTTGGAATGGGCGTTGCATCTTATCGAGAAAGTCTCATTTTCTCTCACATCTGTTCTGGGCAAAGCTTCTGCTCTGACATCTTTGGGAGAATCTGAATAGGGGGTTACAAACAGTAACAGATCTGAGTTTAATCTTTATATATTACTGGGAACACACATCTTTATTATGCAGTAATGCAATCCTTTTTTTTATTTTTTTATCTGCTTCTTTGACATTTCCAGTTCCTCAGTAAACTGTGAAAACAGTTTCTCTTGTTTGTCTTTTTGGGAGAAAAACTAACAAAGAAACAGCAACAGTATCAAGACAGATTTCTTTTTCCATCCATTGCCCCTCCACTAAAACATTGGATCTGTTTTCCTGTTGTGGGAGACATCTGGCAGTACGTGAAAAATGTCCCCTCTGTTACCTGTCATCAAGTCCTGATTTTGAAGAGCAAGTAGCAACAATCTTGTTTTTGTCTGCCATCATTCAAATGCCAGCGACTGTCTATACACCAGATTAATTAGGCACACAATTAGAAAAATACAAGGGTCAGGTGTCACTTCAGAGCAACAATGACAAGCTTCCCAAAATAATGATATATGATTATAACTAAATTTTCCTTTGCCAAAAACAGCCAGTGTCCTTGGAACAGTTTGAGAACCTTGACAATTAAACTAAATGGTTCTTCAGCAGGAACAAGGGACTTGAATATTTATAAATTATATCAATAATGTTTTTATTTTTTTTATTTTGACCTTTTGAAAACGTCGTTTGGTAGAAAATAGAAAAATGCATATTCTTTTTAAGTGAGTGATCATAAAAAAATAGAAAAAATAAATAAAAAAGCCCAATGCAAATATTTAGGCTTTGATGTTGAAAAATGTGTGCAGTGTTATCTGACGCACATTCAACCTCCAGTTTCCTGTGAATGCTTGTGTTCCTTCCTTGGCTGTTTGATGCGATGCAGGTGTAAAACCCTGCGTGGGCGAATGTTGCTTTAAATCTGTGGGTGAAAATGTTTTTTTCTGTTGCAGTGTAAAAAGACAACTGCACAGATGTAAGCAGTTCTGGTGATGGAGATCTTTTCAACTCAAATGTTGACAAAGGGGTGCTTTCAGCTGTACAGGTGCTTGTTACAAACTGGCCTTCTTTAACTTTAGAATCCAATGAAAGTAAGATGTCGGTGGGGGGAACTGTGACAGGAACAAAAAACAACAGAAAGCCGTTAGTGAGGATAATTTTTGTAAATTACTAAAGTAGGTGTAATTCTTTTTCATTACTCAACTCTGTTACTTACAAAGCACTTGAATGCACTCGGGCGGACTGGTATCCCCATTGCCAATCTGGTTGCTTGCATTGCATATGTAGCAACCTTCGTCTGTTCTTTGAACTCTCGACAAAGTTAAAATCTTTTTATTTTCCAGTAGCTTCCAGTTAGATGGGTCGGACTGTTTGTAGTGGTACCAGGTGAACCATGGCTCTGGGTTTGCCTCGGTGTTGCATGTAAATGTAAGAAGGCTGTTTATTTTCACTTTATTGTCCACCGCACTAATGGAAATCCTGCTTCTTGGCTTGTCTAAAAACAAAAAAAATAGGGTTAGGTTAGATTCACAGAACCCATCAGTGTACATAGAATCAGTCTAACTCACATTGAACCTCAAGATAAAAACGGTTTGATGTTCCTGAACCAACAGAATTTTTCGCTGTACATTGGTAAGCGCCTTTATCTTTAGGTTTGACGCTGAAGAAAACATATTTCTGTTCATGCTTTGGTTCCATAAATTCACCAACTTTCTGCCACGTAAAGCTGTGTGACTTTGGATTACTTCTATTCACAGTACAAACAAGAGAGAAATGGTCCCCTTCTTTCACGTGGGCATGGTATCTTCCAGATTCATACTGAATTTCGATATGAACTACAGGTCGATCTAAATGGGGAAAAAAAGAGACCTTTGTTAATCATTTTTCCTTCAATGCCACTTTATAAACAACCCAGATAAATTAAGTAAACAATCTATATTATGTGTTTTTATAATTTAAGATTAAAAACATGTAGAATAAGAGAAGGTTTTTGGAGAAACACAGGGAAGTACTCACACCGCACATCAATGTTTAATTCTTTAGACTTTACAGTCCCATGTTTGTTCTGAGCCTTGCAGTAGAAAGACCCAGCATCTGATTCTTTAATTGATGAAAAATTAAGTTGACTTCCTTGGTTTTGGTTTTCATTTTTAAACCAGAAGAAATTGACGGTGGGTTGTCCATTAGCAGAGCATGTGAGAATCAGATGGTCTCCTTCTTTTATGACTGTCTTGCTTGTCGATGCCTGTATGTCTTTGGGAGCATCTAGTTCAACCAAGTCAAAAGAAGGAAGAGAAATCAGTGCACACACAGCACAAGTTTGTTTCTGATGCTGCAAGTCCACAAAAAAAAGTTAATAAGCAAAAATGTAAAGTAAAGTAAAGATGCACCAATAAATATGGATGGAAGAGCGGAAATAAATGGTCCTTTTTGTGTCTAGTTATGCAGCAGTAGTGCTATATCATTTTTGACATAGTTTCTTTGTAAACTTAATGAGCTGCAGCTCAAAATTAGTTATCTCGACTGAGAAGTCTTGTAAGTCTGAAAATGCCTTCAAATAAAAGGTTGTTTAAGTCAGCATTTAACAACAGCAATAATTGTACTTCACACACTTACATTCTACAGTCAAGGTGGTATTCCGGATTAAATACTTGTCATTGTTTTGTGGTATTTGACATGTGAAAACTCTCCCATCATCCTTCCAGCTGCCAGTAAATGAAAACGTCATGCTTTTGGTTGTTCCATTTTTACCACGATTGGTTTGAGACCTTGTCTGAACTGCTGGCAGTTGCTCCAGACTGTTAATTTGTGGGAAAGAATCACATAAAATGGATGTAGAGCATGTGAGCGATACCACTTTATTCTCCATCACAGGTGCGGGTTGGCTAAAAGTGATAAGGCAGGGATTTTCTGGAAACAGACACATTAAACAGTAATAGTGTTTAATAAAGAACACGTGTCTTAAGTGTGACATTTAAAAAAAAAAATCGGTTTCAATTGGTCTGCTGTGACTTTTTTTCATAATTTATATAAAACCTTCATCACAAAACCGCAATCCTGTTTTTTTTCTCTATATATATTCTAAACATAGTTGTGGCTACTTTCAAACTTACCCAGGACAGTTAGATTTAACGCATCTGTAATCCATTTGTCTGTAGCATGCCCAGTAAAGCATGCCCGGAACTTATATAGTCCGCTGTCCGTTTTCCTCAGGTTACAGATCAATATGCTGGATGTTTCCATTCCACCTTTTTGCAGGGGGCTGATAGATGTGACTCTGTTTTTAAACTCTGGACTGACAGGATGTTTTTCCTTATTTGAGCTGTAAATTATGGTGCCAACAAAGCCAGTTTCCGCCGTCCAATTTGCGTCCTTTATCCAGAACCAGTCACTGTCTCCTTTAATCAAAAGAGGTCTTGTTGAACTACATTGGATTTCAACACAGGACCCCTCCATGCCAGTTAGAGCTCTGTGTTTTAAAGAAATGGGTTTCATTTGGCCACAATCAACATCTGTTGTGGTGAGAAAACAAACAGACGAGGCAAATAATAGACAATAACTCTTTAACTCTTTTACCATCAGTTTGTAAGTGCAAAGTGTAAAATCATGTACATACAATTGATCAGGGTCAGAAAAATCGCCCACTTCCCAAAAAGAGAGCTCATTGTATTGATTGTCTGCCCAACTTTCTTTCTGCTGGTTCAGATAGTAGATCCAATGTTTGATTTCCAGGTCCAAGGGGATTCTGATCTTGATTTGAGAGACATTCAGAAACAGCGTAAACAAGTAAATTTTGCTCAGAAAGATACAACAGCAAATATACAAAAACGGTGCAGTTTTTGTTATTTTAATTAGTAGTAGCAGTAGTAGCATATTTTTGCAAATGACACAAATCTTTTTTGGGGGCGTTAAAAATACCAGTATGTGCTTGCATGTGTACACTTCACCAGCCATGCGTTTCAGGCCACACATGTATAAAACGAGAATATGCCATCCTACATATACGTTATTTGTTTTACTTTGGAAAAAATCTGCAACTAAAACCACATTTAGGAGATTAAATATGATGTCTTTTAAAATGTATGTTTTAAAATAAGTACAAATTTAAAAAATTGGCTTTAAATAAAAGCTGAAAAAAATATCTACATACAGACTTTGTAACCTTTTAACAAATGCTCTTTTAAGACCAAGGCTTTCTAACTTGGTTGAAAACGAATGTCAAATGAACAAGATTTAAACAAAAGGAATAATAATGCTCCTACCCCAGATGGAGAACTTTCATCAGCGTGCAGAACTCCCTTGTTTCTGAAGTAAAAATGTTTAGTTTTTTTATAAAACAAAAGGAGGTTTCCACAGTTCGCCTGAACTGAAAAATTTGCATTCAAAATCGCACGAGGAGTAGAACAGATACTTTACAGCATTTTTTTTTTTTTTTTCTAGCTTGCCAGCTCTGATGTTTACAGAAATAAATATCCTCCTACTTCCTACATTAAAGAGCTTGTTTGATACCAAAACCTGTTGATCAAAGTCTACAAGGCAAAACCAATACAGGCTCTTAAAACAACAAAACTGTATATATATATATATATATATATATACAATAAAACAAATGTAAAGCTTTTTTTAAGATTTGTCTTTCCCACACAAAGAAAATTTAAAATATATACGTAGAAAATGTTCTATTCATTCAAATGAGGGAAGATGGTGGTTGAACACATTAAACACAATGTGGGTTTTTTAACGCCAGCATCACATCATATATCAACAAAATGGCAAGTAAAGCAAGCATTAAATGAAGCATTTCCTTTATCAAATCAGATTTTGTCTATCAAAATGAACCATAATGGAGAGTTAGAAAGAGTCAGATTTAAATCTAAACTTGCCAAACGTTCCTCACCAAACTCCCAGCAGAGAAAGAAAACAAAAAGCAAATATGAATAAGTAAATAAATAAATAACTGATAACTAATGACTAGACCGATAGTCCACTCCCTTAGCTCCAAAAAACTGAAATATAGTTTCTCCAATAAAGTATTTATTTATTCACAGTATTGTAATGGCCTCTATGGACACTCACCGTACAAGAATCCTCTGATAAAGACAAAGCCTTAGAAGCGTGTTTAATGTTTTCTATTTGTATAAATTGAAATAGCTGTTTCTAAACATGATCATAACTGATCTCTGGATATTACGCGCACACCATATTTGAAGGGGAAAGGTCTCTGTTCAGTGTTTCTAATGCACCGTGGCACCGTGGGTGTAAGAACATCATTCTTTTAGGATGTGGTGCTTTCTGTCTTATTATTGAAGAAAATCTGAAAGGATAACTAAACCAGAAATGGATTAAATATCAAGTTTAAACCGGGTCAGAGATTTCCGTATGTTAGTGAAACCTAACATAGAGGCAAAGGAACTCTTAGTTGGTTGCATATAAAGACAACTACAGCTGTTACAACCCTCAACCTGAGTACAAGCAGAGACAGGAGAACCTCTTTGCATTCAAAAATTCATACCTGAGAAAAACCTGTGACTAATTTTGCCGTAAAGAACATTTTTCTTAGGCAATCAGTGAGTATACATACATTTAAGAATACACGTTCAACAACTTCACCCTGTCCTATTTCACTGTCTTACTCATATCTTACTTTACACTGTAGTTTATTTGGACATTTGGTATACATTTAATGTCAAAAACACGTACTTACAAAAAATAAATAAATTCCATAAACATATTTTTCAAGCCTTATAAAACTTCTTACAACGTGCCAGTGAAGTTGTACCACACAGAAACAGGAAACACCATACGCAAGTTAAAGTTTTTAGTTTCATGTCCCCCCTTTCAAAGCAGCTGCAACTATTATCTCAGCATCAGCTGCCATTTCATTAATAGCACCATTTAAGGCTTGCAACATTGCAGTGAAGGAGCGACCTGCTGAACAGGCGTGTCTAGGCAAGGCCATTCCTGCTAACGTTGACGAAACTGAAGCTAATTCCTTCTCTGCTGCTGCAAGCCTTCTTTTCACTTCCCCTTTGGTGACCTCCATGGACAACACACAAGTTCGCAGCTCCTTTAATCTTTCTGGTTCCAGGTGCCTCTGTCTTGCCAGTTGCTCAACCGATTCATCATCCACGCACAGAGACACTTGAGCTTTTGTTAAAATCCGCACGGCAATGCTTGAGTCCACCATAGATGCCACAAGGGGAACAGGAACCGCTGAAATTCCACCAGAAAGGGATGCAGCTGCCCAGATGAGTGCTTTAAATGCCTCCTTCTTCTGCATGACCACTTTTATTGTGAATGTCGGCAAAGCCAGGAGAAGTGCATGAGCTCGGATCTCGGGAAGATCCTTGGTCACATCCTCCAAAAGGCCAGAAAAGTCAAACCTCTCAAGATTGGAGGGTTTAACCAGGTAGACTTTAGGCTGTTTCACACCCTGTGACTTTAATACTTCCAGACCGGCTTTTCTCTTTTCTTGTAGACTCGTTTCGGTGTCTTCCACAGAAGCTAAGAGAAGAAAATACACTGTTTGTCGCTGCAGTGAACGAGCTTCCAAAAAAACATCTACACTGTTAGGTTCAAATTTTTGTGTGAATGTCATAAAGACAGCATTATGACGAAGGAACTTATACTTATTCATGTATTCCTCTGGTTCAAATGGGGACATGGCTGGGACAGGAGGTAGATCCCAAATTCGGAAGTCAGGGTGTTTAGCATGTGGGTAACCACCCACATCCTCTGGGGCAACAGGAGGTTGGGAAGGAGCTGCATGTTTATCTTCAGGCCCAAGGCCACGAAGGGAGTTAATTAAAGAGAATTTTTCCTCTCCACGGTCTCCGACAACAGCTAGGTTGATCCTACTGATGAGAAGATCTTCTACGGCATCCTTCACGTCCGATAACTTGTTCTTCTCCATTAACACTTTGAGATTCTCAATGTGGTTTAAGCCTTTGAGGACATCTGCCATTCCTGTAATAAAATGAGGATTCATATTACACCAAAATAATTGACAACATACAGTTTAGAAAGCCTCCCTTTGTTTAGCCACTCTTTCGCAAATCATTAGCAAAGTAGGGAATAGATTTAAAACTTTGAATACTCTCTTTTAGTGCTTTACTTGGTCAATCTTCTACTACCGCTACTCTGACGTGCTACATTTATGCACATATGTCATCAGGCCAAGTATTACCTGCTGTGGGAACAACAAAGCCTTATTTTTAAAGGGAGGTATTCAAATAGTTGCAGCAGTAGCAAAAATGCTGTAGGACATTTTATCTCTGCATGTATCCTAGATTTGTTGGTTGGTATGTTTTTTTTCTTCAAGATGCCGTTTTGCAAATGACATCTTGTGCATCTTATGCAGAGTTTCCTTGTCTTGTTTATCTGAAATGTATATCTAGCGGATAAGCAAAAGGTTCCACATTATCCTTTAACATAAATACTCTGATTAAGTTAAAGTAATAAATTTAGCTTGAGTCAATTGGAAGTTTTGACCCCACTTGACGTCCAACATCCAACCTTATTGGTAGAGAGAGGAAGAACCTCCAGAAACCTTTGTAACAACATAACATGACACACCTAAAATAAAGCAACCTGAGTTTCTTTGTAGTAACATGTCACACACTTACCTGAAGAAGCAACTCCCTTTGATATTTAGCTATCAGCGCTCACCTCTCTGAGACACTGCAGCACCTTACTAATCTGTTTAAAGTGTTGGTCCAGCTAGTGGAACTTTCTAATCCTACTGACTCAGCCATAATCCTATATCTAGTAAATCCCTTACATGCATACAGTGTTTACACATAACACTACCTGAAGAAACATCTCCATCTAAACTAATAATAGCAGTTTAGCATGTGCTAGCCTTTGGTCACATAACAACCTAAAACTTGTTTTATTATTTTTATGGTATCCACTATGTTTAACATAATATATTTACATACATTCATTAATTAAAAAAAAGTGATTTGGTTATAATTAAGCTTTTATTATATGAGAAAATTTTATTTCCAGTAATTGGATTTACAGTCTTGTAAAGTTACGTATAAATGGAGTTTATCAGACCAAATTTTTGGGTATCATCCTGCCTGCAACTCGAAATGAGAATTAGGACAAACTATTGGTATAGTTTATCGACATAAATATGTCCTTTACCTCTGGGATTTAAACCATGTCTACCAGTTTTGTTCCGACCTGCTGTCTGCTTCCTTGGCTTGGAAGATTGAATCTCTGACCTATTTTTTCTTTGATTAACGGCCTCCTTATCCTTTTTGTTAGTTTGTGTAGGTAGCTATATTGTTATTCTTGCAGTTTTTGAATCATCTTTCCATTTTTAGGTGATAGATCACCCGTCCTCCTTAAGATGCTCAAACTCTGGTATACTGTTTCACAGTCTAAACCTGGTTTAAGCTTCAGCCACATCTTTATTATTAGGTGTACTACGTTATGCTGGTCAATCCTCAAACAATCCCCATAAAATATATGAAGATGAACAATTTTTACATTTGCATTACATTTTGCATCATAAAAATTGCCAGGTGTTAAAACACTGTTGCAAACCACCAGGGCCATGCAGAGACCTTTGGAGGCGCAGGTTCTCAAGGTTAAAAGTGGACCATGGTTTTGAAACACGATACAGAAACATACCCTCCTATACAACCGGTTGAATTGTACCAACTCATACTAAAGAGAATGTAACATGGAATCACAACACGCCATATCAGCCTCACACAGCTCCTTTTGTTTCTGCTATAGCCTCCTCTCCTCATTAGACATCGCTACAAAATGAAACAGGATCCTTAAACTATAATCTGATGCACATAAAAAACACACATAAATTGATATTTCATACCTTCTCAAAAAAGTGTACTGTATAGCCATAAATTTAAAGTACATCCGTGAATCTGGAGATTATTATTTCAAGTGCTATGAAGTAAAAATTTATTGAATGGTATAGAAATAACTTATTCTACTATTTTGTGCTTTTATTTAGTTTGACTACTGACTTTGCGCTTGACAGCAAGGGTCTTAAAGTTATATAATTTTTTATGGATATTAGCCTACACAGACCTATTTAATTTTTGGGTAAATAAATGAGAGGTTTAGAAAATCAAAACAATTTTTTTTCTATCAATGTTGTGTCTATACTGCATAATTCTGAAATTAGGAATATGCATATTGCAGTTTTCTTGAAATAAAATAGGAAAAAAAAAACATTTTGCTCATGGCAAATGAAACGTACAGTAAAAACAAAAAATGGACATCCTTTCCCCCCATAGCACGCTTTGTGTGTTCTTAACTAGCTAGTGGCAGTGATGCAAGTACCTACTTTCTAACAAACCTGAAGTTGGCTTCCGATTCTGTAAATGACTAAAGGGCGATTCCACTTAACTTTTTGCTACCTTCAACACTTTTAATCTGCTCTATATGCAGATTAAATGTGACTACATTATTCTAAACTAGTTTTACAGTAATTTAGTCTAGGTAAAAAGTGTCTATGTTTTGTAGTTGTTAAGATAGGGTGGTTCTAATGTGATGCAGATACTAAAAAGTGCTGAAGGAGCCGTTCAATTTCATAAATCAGTCAAAGTGTTCACAAATCAAAAACCTAGTTTTAAATATTCTAAAACTAGTTTAGAATAATCTAGTGTAGGTTTTAAGTGTCAACATTTTGTATTTGTTCTTTTTTTCCTTTTTTTAAAATGTAGAGCAGAAAGTGCACAAAGTAGCTTTTTATTCAGCTTGTCACTAAATTATTCCAAAAGTACCTGCTTAAACTTATCGGTGTCCTTATCATATTGTGCATGAAAAGACGTTAATTACAGAAAATGCAGACTGAATTATTGTACCGCGATCTATTCTGCGCCCCCACCAGCGTTGCGCTCTATAGCGAACACCCACTTTTTATTATAAATACTAAAAAAATAAAAACACGAAGAAGAGGCCACTTTGGGCATCAAGGGGAAAAGGGGAATGTGCTCAAGCCCCCACCCCACCCCCCTCCACGTCCCTGCAAACCACTGTATATGTATGTGAAAACATGAACTATAGATTTCATCGCTGGTTACATAGATGCTTTTACAAAGCATATTGTATGGAAAAATGGTATTTATTTACAAAATGAACAGCATGTTACATAGTTATCATTGAGTCAATGCTCATATATTGTTAGGCAGTGTAACTTCACTGTATCACACATTCACTTAATTTGACTAAGTTCAAGCTACACTAATCAGCACATAAGAACTACAACAATATCTTGACTACCACTCTACAAAGCAATGTACCGAAGATGTATGGCAACTAGAAATGTAACTAAAAATTAGGCTTTTAAAAAAATCTATTTCCCTGTAAAAATTGCTGTTCTTTATGGGATAAAACAATCAAAGGTATATGTTCCCATGTTTTCATTTATATAAGCAATTATATAAACAATCTTTTTATTTTTCTAACAAAAAAATAATAAAATTTAAAAAAATTGAAGAACAAAAAAAAAACATTTTGTACTGTGAAGAGGAACAAAGTTATGGGGACATGCACTCATGATCAAACCCCTTTTAAGTAGCTAAGCCTAGTTTCACTCTGTCCTGTAAGAGGAACTTCAAGTGCAAAACACATTTAACACCTGCTTGCTTTACCAGGCGTTATCTTAATGTGGAATTAAGAGTTTTCTTGGTACACTAAACCGTTAGCAAATTATGAACAAAAAATAGAATGTTTCTTTTCTTTTTGCAGCTTCTAGATGTATTTTATGCCAAAGATCTTTGAGTGCAGTGGTTTTATTTTATCCAACAAGCTAAAGTTAACTATTCTTTAGTTTGATCCATAAGGTTTATCACATTGGAATAGACTGCTGCAGCTTCACTTTCTGCAGCCTCTCGCATGCAGAGTTTCATCTCCTCTTCCCCTTCTTCTTTTCCCTCTGCTTTCGTTCTTGCTCCTTTTCTGTTAATCTTAGCGTAGTCCGTCTCTGCCTGCTTTGGTTTCTCCTCTGCCTGGCTTGAGATTTCTTGATTGAGCAACAACAAGTTTATATCTGAATATTCTATTTCTGATGTTCCAGCATCTGGGCAATCGGATCCTCCTGCTCTCCCCTGGGCCTTAATCGGCTCATATTCCTCTGCGTGATCATCATTAGTCTGTGATAGAAATCATAAAAGTAATTTCAGTTTAAGGTGCATTCATTTAAATTATATTGAATTGGGTGATTTAGCTTAAGGCCCTGCAGATTTTCTGAATTTAACCAATAAGTGTCACCAAACTCTCAGTGACGGAGTTGCCTGTTAAATGTGGCCTACCTCTTGAGTCATCACCATCTCCAGATTCAGGGACGTGCTTCCATTTGACTTCCGTTTTTTCCTATATATAAAAAAAATAAACAACAACAATTGTTACACTACATAGAGTCAATATAATAATAAAATATCATCTCAAATGAAATGTGGAGATATTTTAGTTTTATTTATCAAAGTTTCTAAAAGATCTTTGTTTTTCACAGCATTTCTAAATGTCTGTCTCAGAATACAATTACCTGATACTCTTCATGGAAAAAATATCATCTTTCTATGCATAGGAAAGCATGTCTGAAGAGAAAATTAAAAACAAACCTGCAGCACAGCAACAACGAGCAGAAAATAAATGTGGAAAGTAGCACCCCGATCAAAAAGGCAATCATTGTTCCCATCTGCGTGACAGTCCTTAGCAGCCTATTTAGATATCCTGTAACAAGCGATTTGTTACAACAACATTTGGACTCATTTAAAGATTTGTCAATTTTTTTAACATGCCCCACCAACCTTCATCTTCTACTTTATTTATATTGAGATTCCTACTTGTTTCCCCATTTGTGTTGCTGCTGACACAAACAACAGGATTGTTGGGGTTGCCTTTCACGTTTAGGGTGCTTTTCACTGTGTGGTTTGACACAACAGTGGTGAAGGAGTACTCAACATGGTTCTCCGACAGTTTCCATGTAATTATGGGTGAGGGAAAACCATGACTGACGCACAAACAGGTCAGGACTTCCTGCTGAGCCTTACAGACAGATTCATCTACGATCGTAGGTAGCTCTGCAAAATATCAAAAGCATATAAAAAATATTCATGCTGAATTGGATAGACCACAATAAGCTGCTTAATAGCTTTAAATCAAATTTCAATATATTATGAAAAACAAATCAAATGCTATAAATACTACAGGTTCAACTTCATTCAATTTGTCCCAGAATATTTTGGACATTTTCATGTTATGTTTATATTTTAAAGTTTTTTTTTTAACCATTAAACTTATTTTAATGCTATTGGCTGCTTAGCAGATCTTAAATGAAGGATGTAGTTTCGGATGAAAATGTTGTTTTATAGTAGTTTTACTAAACTAGACTTTTTACCTTTTACCACAGTTATGTTATTCTAAAGTAGTGCTACTCTTAATTGAGCAAAAAGACCGGATATCCTACCTATGTGATTAGCTTTAGCAAAGTAAAAAACAAACTTGTTTCAATCAGAAATACACCAAATCCTGACACACACTTTACGTGTTTGTTGAAGTGAGACCTTTTTCTTTTTCTTTAAAAAAATATTTCTTACTATTGTTGGTCCTGTTTATACCAAGACTCTTCTGTGGCTCCGTATTAAGGGAACCAATACATGTAGACAAATGTGGATATGTTGGATCTTTGCTCTGTGCCAATTAGGAAAGGATTTATTTATTTGCTACTTTAGTATTGAATGCTAACATCCTGACACCAACATAACAATGTTTCAGCCGTATGGGCTGACACATAAATTGCTGATAATGTGAGGACTCAGCTCACCTTGAATGTCAGGCAGAGCCAGGTTAGGATTAAGTTGTATGCATACTTTTTGAGGGGTGTTTTGTTCCTGGTCACACTTAAACTCTACATTTGCTCGCTGCTGTACTATTAACATTTACATAAATTGTTCATACTTAAAAATGATTTTTAATCTTGTTATTAGAAATAATCTTTAGATGAGAACTCTTTAACTTTTACTTAAGTCTGGCACCTTCATGACGCTTTACTGCACAGGCAATAGACGTGAGAAAATGTAAGAAAAGTGTAAAGGTTCTAGTCAACAGAAACTTAAATATAAAAAAAAAATCTGTCAAACAAAGACGATTCACTTTGAGAGGGGAAAGGTTTAGAAAGATTAAAATGAAAACAAATTGTGTTGAAAAAGTGGTACATATGTCCAAACACACCTTTCACTTCGATTTGAACTTCTTCTGTTATGGTGATGTTCAGATGGTTTGCTGTGCAAATGTACCGCCCACTATCTTCAGCTGTAATGTTAAAGATAAGAAGCGTGGCTGCTGCAGAGCTCTCTTTCAAAGCTGCGCTCAGTCCAGGTCTGGTCCAGGTGATGACAGAGGGAGTCCAACTATCAAGGCTGCAGGTCAGATTCAAATCATGTCCCTCTGTAACATCCCTATCTCCGCTTATTTTAAGCGTTTTCTGATCTGTGAAATTAGATGTTGTACAAATTATAAAGCATTTATATCAAAGTAATAGAGACAGAGAAACAAATGTTGCTTATAAGCATCAAACTTTGTGTGAGAGGTTCAAAACTTACACATCACAGTAATGTTTATGTCTTGGACTTGTGTGGTCAGATATTTTGCAGTGCAGAAATACTGCCCAGAATCGCTTGTTGTCACGTTGTGAACGATGAGGGTGGATGTTATTAATTTAGTTCCAGTTTCATTGTTTAGGGTTTTGCTCATGCCCTGTTTTGTCCAGGTGACTAGAGTTGGGTGAAAACTCTCAACAGTGCATGTCAGATTTAGAGCATCTCCCTCTCTAACAGTTTGCTCTCCAGTAATCTCCATTTTCTGTAAGTCTTCAAGAACAAGGTGGGGAAACGCAAAAGATTCTTAAAACAATAACAGCCAAGTATTGATTTTGTTTAACCCAACAACATAATGCAAACTTACTTATTACTAATATATCCACCTTCTCTGTCAGGGTGTTGTTCAAATCTTTTTCCATACATAAATACTGCCCAGAATCTTCAATTGTGATATTAGGAATGACAAGAGTGGATCTATTCTCGTTTGATTGAGTTTGATTTATCAGGGTTTGGTTTTTGCCACCTTTTGTCCACATTATAACGGATGAAGAGAAGATGCCTCCAGTGCAGATCAGCTTCAGAGTTTCACCCTCGTTCAACATAGTCTTTCCACTGATCTTAAGTTTCTTCTCATCTTTAAAACAAAATTTAAGGGCATTCAAAATTATAAAACAATATTTGACAACCTAAATCACATTTTAAATGCATAATTTAGAGACAATTCCAATTAACTGTCAAAGTACAAGACATGTCTCAAACATAAGGAACGGCAAAATCATTGTCTATCAGAATTTGCTATCTAATCTACCTACAACCATGATTTTTGTAGGGTAGGGATTTAAATCTCGTTTTGTGCAATGCAACCCTTTGAATTATTTCGAAAATATGTAATATTTATCTAATTGTAAAATAGAAATAGATTAACACCAACTAAGGTTACATTTTTGAAACCCAGGAAGGGCTTTTCATGTTGTCTTTGTAATTTCATTTATTGCCTGTTAATTGATGTATCTAAATTCCCCATCCCCTCACTGTATAGGATTTCGAAGCTATTATCCACTTTAATCTAAAAGAATCACATAAAATTACAACTAAATACAAAAAAACAAGAAAAAAGAAAAAAACAACTAAAAACCTATGCATGCTATACAACTAAAACACCTGAACAAGGTAACGGCCGTTGTCATACTTAAAGCAACCCTAAAGAAGTTTCAGTTTTGGTCGATTTTGGCGCCCAGTGGACAAACGCGGTAGTGTTTTACCTGCAGGAAGACTGCATTTCCCATGAGCACCAGCGCACAGCTTCGTAGTTCTCAACAGCTATATTCAACCTGACACAATCATGTTTGTGACTGTTTTTATAATTGCTAACTTTTAAAAGATCAGTCCCTAAGTTACTGGGATAATGATTCACCAAAAGTGTCAGTAATATGATTTTAAGATGAGAGCTCTTTCATGAGTTATGACACTTCTGAATCCATTTAATATTGTGGACATTTGTAAGGTTTTGCTGGACACTTACCTATTACAGTAATGCTGATGTTTTGCTCCAAGGTTTTGTTCAGATGGTTTGCAGAACAGAAATACTGCCCAGAATCCTCTTGTCTCACCTTATGAATCACAAGAGTTGATGTTCCATTTCCAGTCTCGCTGGTCAGGGTTGCATTGATGCCCCGTTTAGTCCATGTGATGACAGACGCAGGAAAACTCTCAACAGTGCAGGTCAGATTCAGAACTCCATCTTTTTTGATGGTGGATTCCCCAGTGATTGTTGGTGTCTTTACATCTTTAAAGTATATGTCAGAAAACTCAGATGACAAACTTTTTCAGAAGGATAAAATCTATAATTTTAAGTCAACTTACATTTCACTGTCACGTCCACTTTTACTGTCAGGGTCTTGTTCTGGTGTTGTGCTGCACAGATGTACTGACCATAATCCTCTGCTGTCACATTATTAATAAAGATGGTGGCTGATCTGGTGCCGTTGCTCACACTCCTGTTAAGGCCATGTTTGGTCCAAATTACAAAAGATTGAGGAAAACCGTTGAAGTAGCAGGTCAGATTCAGGGTGTCTCCTTCCTTAAACGTCTTCTCTCCACTGACTTCAAGAAGCTCTGAGACAAAATTTAGAAAAAATTGTTTAACAGATTTAAACTGCAGAAATGTGAGAAAGCTAGATTTTACAAAAAATAGGTCAGAAATTAGATTTTTTTTTTTGTATAAAGGCACTTGTCATAAATGAAAAAAACTTTGTATAAGATAATAAAATACCAGTGACTAATTAAAAGTTAATAATAAACATTAATAATACTTTTAACCTGTTTTCAAATTAGAATTTAAAGAGCCTAAATGTCAAAAGGAAATTATAGAATTTGAAAATGCCAAAATGAATTGATTTGTTTTAAATGTATTTATTTTAAATGATTTACAAGTAAATCTAAAACAGTGGAAACGATCGATGAAAAGCTGCTTAATAAAAAGTAATTACTACGTAATTAAAATGCAGATAAAAAGAAACTACATAAACACATAGAATAGAGCAGAAATTAATTTAAAAAACAAATTTTTCCCTTATGTTAAAGCAAAAGCTACAGTTTTTAATTACCTTTTCTCTCCTAACCTTAAGATTTTAGACTGTTCTGTATACTTACTCGTCACAGTAATGTTAATATCTTGAGTCATACTGTTCAGATGTGTTGCTGTACAGAAATACTGTCCAGAATCCTCTGTCGTCACGTCACGTATAATGAGAATGGATGTCTCAGTGTCCAGTCCACTGACATTAGTCAGTATTTCATTCACATTAAGTTTCGACCATGTGATTATAGATTGAGGGAAGCTGTCAACGGTGCAGTTCAGATTCAAAGTGTCTCCCTCTTCAACACTTGCCTTTCCAGTGATCTTGGGTTTACTTGCATCTTTAATAAGGATTGAAAAAATAAGTAATAAAGCAATAAAAGTCTCCTTATCTTATATGAGGCAGAGGTGTAGAAACTTTGTCTCTCCCTACTTGCATGAAGAGAGATTACATAAATTGGTCAAAAAATGTAATCTGAAAAAAATATAGAATTTCTTTTGTGCGGTAGTTGTGAGATTGGGTTTGCTTTTATTGTATAATTTTGCTTTCATGCATAGGTAGTCTTTCTTCAAATCCAGGGTTCAAATTACTTTTTAACAAGTGAATATGAAAATATTTTTCTATTCAAATTCTACTAAATCGATTCAAAATGTATGATTTCTTTAAATAATAATGAATGACTCAGCAAAAACAGCAAAAAGTAGGAAAAATATGAAGAAAAAAAAGCTGTATCTTATTTACAGGTTACATTCAGAATCTCTGTCACATTCGCAGTCATGTCATTTGGGCAGATGACCTGACATGTGACTGTAGAGCCAACATGTTTGGCTGATGGAATAAATGTCAGTGTTGAGTTCTGTCCTGCATATGCCGTCATATTCTTTGTTACAAAGAAATTGCTCTCCCTAATCCAAATCCATTCAACATCACCAGATTCACCATCGGAGCAAAAGTCTGCGGTGCAAGTCAGAGTGGTATTTTATCCTTCTGTCAATGGAGGGATCATCAACGTGGGTTTTTCACTCCCATCTAAAGATGCTGAAACAAAGGATCCTACATTTTTAAAAAGTAAATTGTAAAAAAATCTAATAGGTCAAAAAGAAGGGATTTATTTTGCTGAATATCCATCCATCCATTGTCCTCCGCTTATCGGGTCGTGGTGGCAGGAGCCTAGCAGGGAGTCCCAGACTTCCCTCTCCCCAGCCACTTGGGCCAGCTCATCTCAGGGAATCCCAAGGGGTTCCCAGGCCGGCTGAGAAACATAGTCCCTCCATTGTGTCCTGGGTCTTTCTCTGGGCCTCCTCCCAGTGGGACGTGCCCGGAACACCTCACCAGGGAAGCGTCCAGGAGGCATCCTAACCAGATGCCCGAGCCACCTCAACTGGCTCCTCTCGAAATAGAGAAAAAGCGACTTTACTTTGCGTCCCTCCTGGATGGCTGAGCTCCTCACCCTATCTCTAAGGGAGAGCCCAGACACCCTGCAGAGGAAACACATTTCAACTATTTGGGTCTCGAGTTCTTTCGGTCATGACCCAAAGCTCATGACCATAGATGAGAGTAGGAACGTAGATCAACCGGTTAATCGAGAGCCACGCTTTCTCTTCACCATGACGGACCTGCATCACCCAACATCACTGCAGATGCCGCACCAATCTGTCTATCGATCCCCCGCTCCGTTTTTCCCCCATTCATGAACAAGACGCCAAGATACTTAAACTCCTCCACTTGAGGCAGGACCTCCCCACTTACCCACAGAAGGCATTCTACCCTTTTCCGGCTCAAGACCATGGCCTCGGACTTGGAGGCCATGGTCCTTTTGGCTGATGAAGCCAAAAGGACCACATCATCCGCAAAAAGCAGATATGCAATTCTAAGGTCACCAAATCGGATCTCCTCAACACCTTGACTGCGCCTAGAAATTCTACCATTAAAAGTTATGAACAGAATCATTGACAAAGGGCAACCTTGGAGTCCTGGTCCAGGGTTCCACAACCGGGACGAAAACCACACTGCTCCTCCTGAATCCGAGGTTTGACTATCCGACAGACCCTCCTCTCCATTACCCCAAATAGACCTTTCCGGGGAGGCTTAAGAGTGTGACTCCCCTATAGTTGGAACACACTCTACGGTCCCCTTTTTTGAATAAGGTTACCACCACCCCGGTCTGCCAATCCAGCGGAACTGCCCCTGAAGTCCATGCAATGCTGTAGAGTCGCGTTAACCAACACAACCCTACCACATCCAGAGCCTTAAGGAACTCCAGGGGAATTCATCCCCGGCGCCTTACCATCGAGGAGCTTTATTACTACCTCTGTGACTTCGGCACCACAGACAGGATAGCCCACCCCAATTGGACCCCTGGTACCAACAGCTCTTTCCAGAGTCCCAGAGGCCAAAAAGCCTAGGGTGTCCTGGTGCCAACAGCACATATGGACACCCTTATGCTTGAGCATGGAGTTAATTATGGATAATCCATTACGAGCACAGAAATCCAATAACAAAACACCACTCGGGGTTAGACCAGGAGGGCCAATCCTCCCAACGACACCCCTCCAGGTCTCACTGTCATTGCCCACATGAGCGTTGAAGTCCCCCAGCAGAACAAGGGAGTCCCCCCCGGCCATCGTGTCCCACCTCGAGGCCCGGCTCCTGAGTGGGACCCTGGTGACCCACGTCCATGCAAGGGAAAATCAGATCCATTTATTTTACACACCATAGGGGGTCTTTTGGGCTGCACTTTGTCTAATCCCTCACCTAGGAGCAGTTTGCCTTGGGTGACTCTACCAGGGACATAAAGCATCAATTCTATTTACTATATACATGCTCCCTATTGGTAAAATCATCAGACAGCATGGTGTTAATTTCCACTGTTATGCTGATGATACACAACTGTATTTATCTATAAATCCCGATGAATCCAGTCAGTTTGGTAGATTACAGGCATGTCTAGATGACATAAAAATGTGGATGACATTAAACTTTCTGCTCTTGAACTCTG